>WEIB01000973.1:0-23985 GCA_015476505.1 Urochloa ruziziensis | reverse complement strand
GGAAGGGAAATTCTATGGCTTAGAGTTCCATCACGTGGTGCGCGACTATAACAAGGCAGCAGATGAGCTTGCCAAGATGGGGTCCACCCGTGAAGGCGTCCCACCCGGAGTTTTCATCCAAGATCTCATAAACCATCTATTAAGATAAACCCGGATGGCACTGTTGCGGAGCAACAAGTCGGAGAATCTCTGGAGTCAGCCACATTAGTGGTAGACGAAGCATTGGACTGGAGGACCCAAATCATCGACTATCTTGACAGCGGCATATTGCCCTCAGAAGTCGGAGAAGATGGAAAGGATCTGAAATCGCTCCACGAACAATCGTGCGGCGCAGTAAAAGCTACGTCATCATCGGAGAAAAGCTGTATCGTCGATCTGGAGCCTCTCAAATTCTCCAGAAGTGCGTGAGTCGTGCAGAAGGTATTGAGCTCTTGACAGACATACACAAAGGCATCTGTGGCAATCACGCCGGGGCTAGAACCATCGTTGGTAAAGCCTTCCGGTCTGGTTTCTACTGGCCGACTGCTGTAGCAGACACAGAAAATATTGTGTGGCACTGCCAAGGGTGTCAGTATTTTGCAAGACAAATACACGCACCAGCACAATAGCTGCAGACTATACCAATGTCCTGGCCCTTTGCTTGTTGGTGCTTGGACATGATTGGTCCGTTCAAGAAGGCGACGGGTGGTTTTGACCATGTCTTAGTGGCTATTGACAAGTTCACCAAGTGGATCGAGGTGAAACCAGTCAAAAAGCACACGGCAGCCAAGACCATCGAATTCTTCACTGACATCACTCATCGCTTCGGAGTCCCAAATCGTATCATTACAGATAATGGTACGAACTTCGTAGCACAGGAGTTCAAAGATTGGTGCAGCGAGAGGGACATCAAGTTATGCCCCGTATCCGTGGCGCACCCAAGGGCCAATGGCCAGGTTGAAAGAGCCAATGGCGAAATAATCAAAGCACTCAGGGCCCGTATATTCAAGAAGCTGAAGCAGTACGATGGACGATGGATCAAGGAGTTGCCTGCTGTAGTTTGGGGGCTGCGGACCCAACCGAGTCGTGCCACGAAGCAAACCTCGTTCTTTCTGGTTTACGGCTCGGAGGCTATCCTACCAACGGACATCTCGTACGGTTCGCCCCGAGTGGAATTCTATGATAAATACGATGCGCAGGTGGCACGAATTGAAGACCTCGATACTCGATAGTATCGAGGAGAAGAGATTGGCCGCCCAGATCCAAGCCGCACGTTACGCTCAGGTCCTTCGACGGTATCATGATCGAACCGTCAAGCAGAGGTCTTTTGAAGCAGGCGACTTGGTTCTGAGAAGGAAGCAAGACACCAAGGGCGTGCATAAGCTTGCGTCCCCCTGGGAGGGGCCATACATTGTCAAGACAGTGAGTCGCCCAGGCTCATATCGCCTCATGACGGAAGACGGAGTAGACATCCCAAATCCGTGGAATATCGAGCACCTACAGCGTTTCTACGCCTGATTCAGTTATGTATTCATCTTTTATTTCTTTAAGATATTTTTCCCCGAGTGGTTTTGCGTGGATAATCATCCCCAGTTTGACTCGGCAAAATTATAAATGTCATATGAGTTATCAATAAAATTTATTTCATCTTCCATCACCATTATATCTACTACTCAAATTTCCTCTTTCGCGTCACGCACATAAAGTATGAGTGGAACAAACTTTAAATCGTGGGGGAAAGTACTCGCCAAGTCAAAGCTCTACACGCACGACAAAGCTCGGCGGCATGAGATTAAGACCAACGAGGCTAATCTACTCCGTAACAGGTCAACCACTCAGAAATTAAGGCCAGCGCAGAAAGAAAGGGAGTAGTACTTCCATAAAAACTTATATACAAAAACAAAGGACTAAACATTGTTCAAAAGTACTGCTATTGTCACATACTACAGATTTTCTACCAACTTCTAACTTGCAGGATCGCCAGAAGGGCCTGCATCATCAGTTTCATCGACAACGTCCTTAGACTGAACGTTGGCGATCGGCTCAACTTCCAGCAGCAACCTGCTCACATCATCTTCAGAGGTACCAGCAGCATATCCGCTGCCGAGTGGTTCCAGATCTGACGATGGGAACAGAGACTTCAGTATTGCCAAGACATGACCGCAACTGGCCTGGCTGATGGAGCGAAGCTGGCGCCGAAAGAAATGTGGAAGCGCCCGAGTGCGGTCGAGGATAGAAGCTGAAGGTGATGCTGCCTCCGGCTCGATCTCCTCCGCCACAACTCGAACAGCATCTTCCAGCGTGCACTTCTCGGTGCGCAGTGCCTCCGCCTCGCCTTCCAGACGAGTCACCTTAGCAGTGAGTTCTGCAAATTGGGCCATAATCCGGACCCGGTAATCTACAGAAAGTCAGATCTAGACAGTATGTTCACGTTTGACATAAAAGAATAGCATACCTCTATGCTCCTGCGTGGCTTGGGCTTCGTTGAGCTTAGCCTGTTCCACCTCTCCGCGAAGATCGCGGACGGTGCGCTGGGCTTCCTCCAACTCGGCCTGGTGTCGGGACACAGCGGCTTCACGAGCTACATAAGATACTTATATTAGGTATGGTCAGTGAAACAAAAGTATCAATATACAACGCTAAGACTGACTCATACCCTGCGTCGCCTGGACCAGCTCGGCTTCAAGCTCAGCTACTCGGGTCACCAGGGAGTCGGCCTTCTCTGCTGCAGGAACAAGCCTTTGAATCTCCGAGGTGTTGGCCTCGGCATCGGCAGTTATTTCCTGTAAAAGATCATCAGATGACACAACAAACAACTGTACCACTCGGTACTCTACTTAAATAGGAAAGGTGGCTCAGGAATACCTTGGCCATCAGTCCCAGACGACGAAGGAGTGACTTGAACTCCGCCAGAGGAGTCATAGCAGCACCATCACCTGGAGTCACGACCGCTGCAGGAGCGACTTCGACCTCTGCAATCTGGGGCCCTTCCATCGTCGCAGTCTGCTCAATCACAGGAGCAGGCTGGGGGCTGCTCAGGGGGAGAGTAGGCAGTACGGTCGGCGACGCTGGAGCAGGACTCGGCGGAGCCGGGGTGGGTGCGCGCGGTGATTCTTGTGGCGGCTCCACAGGCTGATCACTAGAAGGATCAGCCGAGTGGGAAGATACTTCTGGCACTTGGATCGCTGGGATCTCTGTCTCGCTGACTAGTCGCGGCGCAGAGCCCGCAAAGGGGATCTCAGACGGCGTGCTGCAGGACATAGTAAATAAGGAGCAATCACAGGAAAACATAAAAGTCAATAAAATATTGACATTATCTCTTACCGAGTTGATACGCGCACTTTCGGGCGCTTTCCTTTCCGAGTGGGGGAAGGAAGGTCCCTGGGACTTGCAGTACGTAAAGGTACTATGGCAAGGGGAGAATGCTCTGCGCTAATAAGTGAGGGCGCGATTGATGGCCCGGCATCACCACCTTCGTCATCATCCGAGTCTGATGACTCGGTGAGGATGAGTTGGCAACGGCTCGGCGCATTCCCAATCACGACCCCCGTTGACGCAGAGCTCTTTCGCTTCCTTGGGACGACGGTAGCTTTGCCACCACTCGGCGACAACACATCCGGAGAAGGTGAGGATGACATACTGATATCCGAGTCATTCAAGTCATCCTCGGCTCCTCCGAGTGCTTATTCAGCAGTACCGGCCCTGCGCGACGCTGGCTGGTCCACTCCCTTTGGCATTTCAGGCAGAAGCGGGATGGAAACAAAAGCAGCTCGACCCTGCAAAAGTTGGGTTCACTTCTTCATCGATATTACACCCAATGGGTGGAATTGAAAACATAAAACAACAACAAATCGATTCATTACCTCAGGGCGAGGATTTGACAAGTTGTATGCCGGAGGGCCATCAGAAGTCTTCAGGGAAGTACCTGATGCAAAAAATTTGGCAAGACGGGCCGCAGCTTGGCCTTTATCAACACGATCGGGGGCTTCACGCGTGTTGTCCCCCTCGGCGTAGTACTCATATGCCGGATGAGCCCGCTGCTTGAGGGGCTGGATCCGGCGCAGCACGAAGTTGGCTGCCACTCCTACGGCAGTCAACCCTCTGTTCTTCAGCTCGGCAATGAGGCTCAGCAGCTCCCGAACCTCGTTCATCTCGCTGTTTTTGGGCAAAGAGCTCCATGACTTGGAGGGGACAGGACGGGAGTCTATTTCAGATGAGATGGCAGGCGAGTGGTTTCCTATGTAAAACCACTCGGATTGCCACCCTTTATTGGTAGTAGGAAAAGGAATTTCAAAATATTCCTGGGTTCGACCCTCACAGAGCTGGAACCCGGCGCCTCTGACTACACGCGGGCGCTCGGTGCCAGGATAAGGCTTCAGCAAAAAAGATGGAGAAAAAGATTGAAGTGAGGCTCTATCCCAAGATAGGCCTCACAGAGATTGATGAAAATAGCAATGTGAAGGATCAAATTTGGGTTCAGTGCGCAGAGACTGATCCCATAGAAGTGGAGCAAGCCGCGGAGAAAAGGATGTGCAAGAACACCAAATCCGCGCAAAAGAAAGGACTCAAACACCACCAAATCAGTGGAATTTGGGGTGGGAAAAGACTCACCAAAGGCTGAACGCCATTCAGCGGTTTGCTGGTCCGGAAGAATGTCGTCGATGACATGCTGCTCGAGACGCTTGGTGGTGGTAGAGGACTTCCTCCACTCGGCGACTCGATTCACGGAGACATCGATGGCGGTCTTGGCCCTGACCGACCGCTTCTTCCCTGGCGACGCCTCCTTCCGCTTCAGCGCCATGGCCGCAACAAGCAGAGTTTGGGGATTGAAGATTTGAAGATACGAAAGTGGATCTAGGGTTTCCACCTGAGCGAGAAAGGAGAACTTTGATGTTGTGAAGGCAAATGGCGAGGAAAGGAAGAAGGTTGCGGCGGGGATGGCTTATAATGGAATGAACCGTTCCTCCCGCGCGCGGCGCGATGTTTGTCTCGGGAACTTAACTGACGCTAGCACATCGCGTCGCTTTAAATTCAAAGATGCGATATGGAGTCGCGATATCTCGCGATATCCTGGCTTCATGAGGCAACCGTTAGTTTCCCTAGGAAACAATGGGCTTAATAGGATTAATGGGCCTAAATGGGCTGACTTAAGTCTTTGATAGGCTAAAGCATAGCACGACCTTTCGGTTATGTTAATTAACAATTACGTGGGTTCCTGAGCTAGTGTTCAGGGGCAGAAACCACTCGGTCGTGAGGCTAAAATTAGTCGAAGGCCAGGCTTATTTTTGCAATTAATATTGCAACCTTGCAATTGATTTTTACGTAAGGCATGCGATACTATCGCTAATTTGGCTCGGAAATCTGGGTTAAGTGCTGACAAGTATAAATCTTGTGAGAAGGTGATTTACCATATGGTCAAGCTGGGTCGTGGGACACGATTCGGGAGTCACGCCGAGTTCAAAGAACTTGAGAAAAGATTCCTTAAGAAGGGAAAATAAAAATGCCCTAAAAGGAGAAAATAATCCTAAATACATGCCCAGAGGCATGGGAGCTGAAAAATTCAGTCAGGATCCACAGCTTTTAGAGTCTTGACACGATCGTATCGAGTCGAATCAAGACTCGGGGGCTACACCCAATGGGTGCACCAGGAGGTGCACGCCATTGAAGATCAAGATTTTGACGGAGAAAAGTTGAAGACCCTTGGCCAATTTCATAATAAAATTGCCCAAGGCTCGGGGGCTAAGTGTATACACTTCGCTTTCGCGTCGTGAAAAAGAGCACTTCTTCCCCTCACTACGGCTACAATTGAAGAATCGTTTTCAGGAACGTTTGAGCATGCACTCGGATCTTCCTCGAAACCACTCGGATCTTCCTCGAAACCACTCGGATCTTCTTCGAAACCACTCGAATGAAGTCCTAGACAACTTGGGAGCACTCAGATCATGCAAGAAAAAGACAGATCAATTACAGCCAACGATCGGCCAAGAAGTGCTCGGGGGCTACTGTGGGGGATATAGTACCCGGGTACCTCACGAAGCAAGCCTGGCAGCCCACCGATAGGGGGCGGCCCGGCCCACCGTTCTGGACCTGATGACGTGCGGGACAAGTCGGCGCATGTAGGAAGGATCCGGAAAGAGAAGTTCTAATTAGAATAGGAGTTTTTGTAAAGAAGGAAAGGATCCTTAGAGATAGGATCGGATACAAACCGACTTGTAACCCTGTCCCCCGATATATAAGGTGGGCAGGGACCCCTTCCAAAGGAGACGATCTCAACTCAACTCACAATCCACGCAATACAACACACCAAAACAGGACGTAGGGTATTACGTCGACTTGACGGCCCGAACCTGTCTAAATCCTTGTGTCTGTCCACCCTAACCATCTCGCTTCCAATCTTTGCGATCTTCCCTACATACAAATCACTTCCGTGGGCTACCCCGTGGAAGACTGCCGGAGATCATATCACCGACAACAGTGAAAAGGAGCAACAAGTTGGTGAACTTGCTGACTCAGGAGATACTACTTTCAATGATGATATTATAACTATAGAAGATATAAGTAGGGCTGGCATAGTTGGTAGAAGGAAATATAATAAAAAGGTGTCAAAATGATAGGAATGTTCTGGAATATAAGAGGTCTTGGACAGATTGGTAGAATTCCTGCTTTGGTAGGAAAAATTAGAGATAATAATGTGGATTTTGTAGGTATTATGGAAACTAAGAAGAGTGATTTCACTCCAGGTTTACTTAAATCCTTAACTAGTAAGCCTTTCTCTTGGTACCACCTAGCTGCAAAGAATACTGCAGGAGGTATTTTAGTAGGTGCTAATTCTGAGAAGTTCACACTCTCAACCATGGAGAGTTTTAGATTTTGCATAAGTGTGATGCTAACTGATAGGAAGTCTGGTTTCTGCTAGAGATTAATAGTAGTATACGGCTCACCTTATGAAGAAGGCAAGCAAGACTTTACTGATGAATTACATGTAGTCATGGATAGATGGGAGGGGCCTACAATGATAGGTGGAGATTTTAATCTAGTAAGGTTCTCCAGAGATAAGAGTAATGGGATTATTAATAATAGATGTGCAGATGAGTTTAATGCTTGGATTAGTAACTGGGGTCTGCTAGAGCTGAATCCCACCAATAAAAAGTACACGTGGACTAACAACCAGGAAAATCTAGTCATGGCTAAAATAGATAGGATTTTTGTCTCTACCAATTGGGAAGGTGCCTTCCCTTTAGCAAATGTTAGAGCACTAGATAGAATTCCAAGTGACCATAATCCTCTCCTGGTGGATACTGGGGAGAATATGAGTTTTGGGAAAAAACACTTTAGATTCGAAAAATGGTGGCTAGAGAAGGAGTCTTTTAAAGAGATGGTGTATAAAGCCTGGGCAGCTCCATGTAAGGAAAAGAAAAATATAGATAGATGGCAGTTTAGAGTTAGAACCTTTAGAAGGCTGGTCAGGGGCTGGGCTGCTAATGAGGTTGCTGCCATGAATAAGAGGAAGTGATTTAGTAGCAGAGTGCAATAGGTTAGATGATGAAGCTGAGCAACAGGGGTTGCCAGCACAGGGCTTGAGTAGAATGAAACAGGTGGTAGATGAGTTAAATAGCATCTGGGCTTTAGAAGAGATTAAGGCTAGACAGAGATCTAGAGATAGGAATATCTTGGAAGGGGACAGAAATACTACCTACTTCCAGGCAATTGCTAATCAGAGGAGTAGAAAGAAGGTCAATTGTCTGGAGGGCCCACAAGGCTTAGTGCATGACCAGGCTGAGATGTTAAAATAGTTGTTGAGTTCTATAAAAACCTGTTTTCAGCAGAGCAAAGGGATGAGATTACTTTAGGAAACAATTTTTGGGAAGATAGAGACCTCCTAACCCCTGAGGAGAATGATATCCTGGAAGCACCTTTCACAGAAGAAGAGATTAGGGAAACCATTTTTAGCAGCTATGCAGAAGGTGCTCCTGGTCCAGATGGGCTTCCCTTCCTCTTCTATCAAAAATTTTGGGAAGTGGTAAAAGCTGACATAGTGAGCCCTTTTGAGGACTTTCATAAAGGAATCTTAGATCTACATAGATTAAACTTTGCTATGCTAACCTTGATTCCAAAGATTGAGGATGCTACAAACATGAAAAACTTTAGGCCTATCAGCCTTCTTAACGGTAGTTTTAAGATCTTTTCTAAAGTTTTGACAGTTAGATTAGGGAAGATTGCTGATAGGTTAATTTCAGCAAATCAGAGCGCCTTCATCAAGGGGAGATATATATTAGACAGTGTAGTGGTAGCACATGAATTAGTTCACAGTGTAGTGAAGGGAGATGAGAAAGGGGTAATTCTGAAGTTAGATTACGAGAAAGCATATGGTAGGGTGAATTGGGATTTTCTGTTTGAAATCCTAAAGTCTAGAGGTTTTGGATCTAGGTGGATCTCTTGGATAGCAAGTATAGTTAAAGGCGGTTCAGTGGGTGTAAATCTAAATCGGGAGCAGAGTACCTTTTTTAAAACAGGGAAAGGGCTGAGACAAGGTGATCCACTATCACCACTTCTGTTTAACCTTGTAGGGGATGTGTTCACCAGGATACTAGACAGGGCAGCTAAGGGAGGTATGATTAGAGGTTTACTTACTAGTTTTTAGGAGGAAGGTGTTATTTCTTTACAGTATGCCGACGACACAATTCTATTTTCGGATGTTGATGAACAGCATTTGAAATATCTGAAATGCAGCCTGATGTGGTTTGAAAAGCTGTCAGGAATGAGAGTAAACTATCACAAAAGTGAGATTATTCCCCTAAACCTAGGAGAGGATGAGACCCATAGGATAGCTCACATCTTAGGCTGCCCAGTAGGGAATTTCCCTATTAAGTACTTAAGGATACCACTTCATTATGATAGGTTGAGAAGGGAAGATATACAACCATTGATAGATAAGATTTTAAGGAGAATAGGCAGTTGGAAAGGGAAATTCTTTCTCTTGTAGCAAGAGTGGTACTAATCAAAACTTGCCTGGCAGGTATACCTGTTTATCTTCTCTCCTTTATTAAGTTTCCTAAGTGGGCAATTAGAGCTTTGAATACCCACCTAGCTAACTGTCTCTGGAATGATAATGCAGACTCTCACAAATATCGTTTGGTAAACTGGGAAAGTGTAAGCATGTGTAGGGAGTTTGGGGGGTTAGGAATCCCAAATTTGATAGACCTAAACCTTTTGTTGGGGATCGGCCTTCAACGGGCAAAGGCCTTGGCTCCCCTTTTTGTACAAAATAGGCCCAAAGGAGGTGATTAGGGGCTTAGATGCAGTATTTAGGGACCTCTTTGTAAATTTTGAGGACCCCGTTGTAAATTCTGATCCCACCAATGGAATAAACATAAACAACCACTCCTCCCACCCTATAAAAGGAACCCCAAGGATGGGGAGGAGGGGGTTGGTTGGCTAGACTATTTTGGCTCTTGTTTGCCCTCTTCCTTAGGGTTTCCATATTCTCTTCCTACCTCATCTATGCTGGGATCCTAGATCCCAACATTTGGCGCCCACCGTTTGTGCTTGGCACGAAAAAAGCTCACAATTTCCATGTCTTCAGCCTTGCTCGTGCTCCTGTGCTGGCTACTGCTTCTCTCCCCCACGATTGAGTTTTCTCTTTTTTCGGAATTTTCAGAGGTTTTTGAAGGATTTTTTGTTTTTCATGATTAGCTCAGAAATTCATGAAATTTGGTGAGGAATTATGTTGCTAGGTTCCATGTGAGCACCCTTGATGTGATTCCCCCTCGGATCCCTTGCGAATTTGGTCCAGATTTGGTGCTTTTCTCGAGGTGTTCTTCATGGAGGGCACTCGGTTTTCCTCCAGATCCACGATGTACACTCGAGTTTTTCAAAATCTTTTTTATGGATCTATTAGACCCTGAGGAGATGCTTTTATGCCCTGAGTTTTGTTTCGGTCCGTAGTGATCTGAGAGAAAATTTTTGGTCGAAAGTTGAGAGCCCGTTCCCGGTGTTCCTCCTTTCTCTGTTTTGGTTCGTAGGCAGAAGAAAGAGCCGAACATCTCAGGCAGGCAGCAGCAGGTGTACGGCACGCGGTGCGCACGCGCACCCATGTGCGCTCGCAAGGCTAGCGGCAGCCAGCAACCTGCGCAGCAGTCCTCACGAGGCAGCAGTCGAAGCCAGCACGCGGTGCAGCTCCGCGTGGCCTGGCAAGCAGCTCGACGCCCGGCGTGTGCGCGACTAGCAGCACAGGGAGCAGAGCACCGACAGCGTCATCTCACAGGCAGGCAGCAATTCTAGCTTCGTGTCCACCCTCGGCTTCGCAACCGACCACCACGGCAAGCGTCGGCTTCGCAACCAACCACCACGGCAAGCGTCGGCTTCGCGGCAACGTCACCTTGCAGTGCGTGCGGACCCACACTTGCACAAGTGCTGGCTGAAGCAGGTTGACGGACGAACCGCACATGCATGTGAGCCCGATCTGTGAACCATGTTTTGCAGTAAGCACCATGTCCGAAGCCGCACATTACCTGTGCATTGGTTCTGCATGTTGTCCTAAGCAGAGCTTTAAACGGAGCCCACTCTGCTCCTCGAGTGGAGCCTGGCGATACTGACCAATCCCACCAAAGCTAGTTGTTCAAGGCTAAAGGCTGCGTATCGGCCCGTGGTGCACATGCAGTCAGATGTAACATCCGCATGAGCATTCATCCAAACCTTTCACGTGAAAATAATTCTTGACAAACTATAAATTATAGTTCTCTATTTTTTTTTTGAAAGTAATTATAGTTCTCTAATGGAAGTTGCAAGATGGAAACACAACCCTCTGAGGCCAGGACGCGTCCGTGATGTCTTTCTCGCGGAACCTTCGGGGGCTGCAAATTACTTTGGAGCTCCGTTCTCCCAAGAAGCTTCGCTGCTGTCAGTGGGGAGCTGAGCTCCGCAGCGTCAAGCAAACTGAACGTCCATGGCATCACGGACCTCCGTGAGTCCACGGCATGTGCGGTTACCCAGAATCGCTCGCACCGCACAAAGGCCGGTGCACAGCCAAAAGCTAGCTGTTGTTAGAGATAAAACATGACCCGAGCAATCTGTCCAGCTGACTCGTTCTTGAATTTGGACAGAATCCGACCCTCCGCAAAGTGTGCACAACTTCCGTGCCGGTAGTCAAATGTTCAAGCGCACACTGCAGTCAAATGTGTCTGAGTCCGGTTTTGAAAACAAGTGGTTTGAAAAGGTTTTAGACACCGAGTGTCCGAGTCCACACTCTGCAGTCATGTTCGAGCGCGGAGCTGGGGACACCCTTGATGGGTACACCAGACGAAGCCATGGTACAAGTCACCGAGCCTTTAGGCTAAACAAGGCTCAGGCTGCCTGCAAGGCAGCTGCAGCGAAGCTGCAGGGTACCTCCGCATGCCGCTAAAATTCGAGAGGAACCATCGCCGAAATATTTTGAGGCACCATCGGTCAAGCCTTGCCCTGCTAGAAGGTTTGGCAGCGAAGCTAGAGCCTAGAGGACAACACTACATGGAATGTAATAGTGCACCATAATCTTTCAGTTTTGCTGCCGCCCTGCCCGCCGTAGCCGTTACAGACAAAGCTCGACATGGAGCATGCATGCGAGAGTTCTCAGGTTGATGCCGAGGTTGTAAACCTGTAATTGCCGTGAGGGTTTCCGTTGGCCGCGAAGGCTCAGCTCAGCGTGGAGGAGGCAGACGGCTGCGCGATGGTTCGGTTTGCGCTGATAACAGCGAGGCCCCAGCTCGCCGTGGCGTCGGGTCGCAGCTTGCTGCAATGGTTCTTGCCGTCAGGCTTCGACTGATGTGCAGCTAAAATGCCCGAGGTGGCTTGATAGTTGCTCAGGGACAGAAAACGCACCAATTGGACATTATTACGTGCAAAGAGGCGGTTGTGAAAAATAGAGGATAGAGAGCTTCGATCCTTTCCCATTTTTCATGCATACTTGACCGCGCAGCAGCAATGTCACCCAGACATCTCCGAAGTTGCACATCCTCTCGGGTGATTAAAATAAAAGGCTCACATGTAACCCCGACTGCCGGCCTAGCTAGATGGTGCTAGGTAGCCTACTCGAACATGCTGACCCGCTCGATCGGTACAGCTTCCACCCTGTGTTCGGCCTGCAAACTCAGAAGCTCCGCGCGTTGGTCTCTGCAATGCCTGTCAGTAATAAGAGTCGGCAGGACAAAGAGCAGTGGAGCTGCTACAACAAGAGTACTATCCGAAGTTATAGAGTTGACAGGACGGGAAGCACTAGCGGAGCCCATCAACAGGCAGGGCAGCAGCCTGTTATCAAGCGAAGCCGCCGAATGTTCACGTTTGTTTTAGCAGCACCCGGCCCGATGCCCTATCACCTTCGGGCAGTGACGAAATGGTGGTACACATGGTCAAGAGAACGAGTAAACTCATACTTTTAGTTGTGCAACGAAGCTGCCATCAACTCCTGCTTGTCATCAGTGAAAGCAGAAAAAAAAAAAGTAAATTAGCAACTTGCAAACCAGTTACCTCCGCTCGCATGCGGCGTGCCGCCGAGCTCTCTGCAGCAACCTGGATCGAAACCTCACAGCAAGAGCCTCTGCCTCGAGCGCCGGACAGCTTCGCGTCAACCCAAGCCGTCATGGCACAAGCAGCCACCGTGACCAGAAGATATCGCTTGACTGTGCCAGCTTTTACTGAACAAGTAGCTCGCGAGCGGCACCAGAATTTTTTCTTGTTCTAAACTTTCACAAGCGCAAGCAAGCAGGCATATCGTCCAGGCAGGCTTTCTTGCTTTTACAAAGAGAGCATCAAGTCAACCTGTACATGAAGGTTGTTAACCAAATATTGAGGGGTAGACAATGACATGTCCGAGTGCAGAAAATGGCAAGGGCACATGGTGGTCCAGTAGCATTTTCACCTTCGTGTGAGTGATAGGCCTAAGTTCAGTCACCGCAGCAGGCGGCAATCAGCGGAGCTCGGGCTGTTTATACTAGGGCCTATGAGAGGGTGCGGCCCATTACCCTAAGTACGTGATGATTTGGCCCAGCCTTCCTGCAGGGGAGAAATCAGTTACTGGAACTATCGATGGTCAAATGTCAACACTACCTCAGCGGAGCCACAAAGCTATGCCCGGTCAAAGCCGCTTAGAGAGCAGCGACTCAGCAGCGAAGCTGTGGAATGCTCGCGTGTTCCAAATTTACTATGCATATAGCAACCAAGTTTGATGGTGGAGAATTGCAAGGACGAGTGAACATAGTCCACTTGCTAGAGCGCTTGGAACACATTAATCACGACCGATGGTCAGGCCAGATCGTTGGCGTCATCATTATCATCATGTGACCTTCACACAAACTTGTATCCACCGAGCAAGTTAATCTGGGTAGCACAGTTTGTCTCCATAGCGAAGCCTCAGCTCGTCACTGATCTGATGGCCGCGAGGCTTTAGCTTGAGGAATGTTCCGAGCTCTCCGCGGAGGCTAGTTTTGCCTCAATAATCGTGCAGCTTGGCATGCAGAAACGGCGAGCGCATCTTGGGCCGGTGACCTTGGGTGTGGCTCATTTGTGTTGAGCATATGGGATAATTTATGAGATAAATGCATTGAGTTTGATACTACCAAAAGCACATATCTCGAATCGAAGGAAGTACGCAGCTCAGAAATGAGATGCAAGGCTCCCGGTGATGGATCGCAGCTTGACTAGCATCGTGCGGCCTGAGGTGCATTGGCCCATGGCAGGGTCGGTGAGCTTGCCAATGGCCGTGAAACTTCTCAGCCCGCCGCAGAGGTTTCGTGGGCATCGGAGTTGGTCGTGGAGGTTGACAGTAGCTGCGGAGGTCCAGCATGCTGACGAACTTCTTAACCTGCCGCAGAGTTTCCGTGGGCATCGGTGCCTGCTCCAAGTTTGGCTCACGTTGCAGCTTCATGCAGTGGACAGAAGTCCCGTGTAGTGCTGTGGTGTCAAGTGACCTGCTGGATTGACAGATTCGCTAAGTGCCGTCGGTAATCCTGCGGATCTTCCGAGCTTGCCGCAGGGCTTGGTGTTAGCCACGGGTTCTCGCCTGCCGCCAAGGTTCAGCATCCGGTAGCGGCGCGCTTGGCGTCGTCGCCTGGCAGCTTCTGTTACCCCGCTTTTGCAACATAACATGGCATCGGCGCACAGACAGTTGCCTCGTGCCATGAATGGATACAACAGCTTCGTGGTTGACCTTGTCAAAATCTTGAAAGGAATGAGATGGGCAGCAGAGATAATTTGTTTTTTTTCTCGTACTTGGATATTAAATAACCTGAGAGTAGCGAGAAAAAGAAAATTTTATTTCTACAGCCAGCATGGGCCGCCTACATGGGCCAACTGAGCGTCAAGCTGCAGCTTCGGTTAAACATCTGCGGTGGCTCTTTATCATTTGCCAAGCGACCAGCAGGGGTCTGAATTGGTAAGGGTGTGACGCTATTCCAGCTAGCCAAACTAGTAAGGTTCAGACTCCAGACGAAAAACGCTACACTGAAACTATTGGGGTTTGGTTACCATGTTCCAAAGCTTAGGGTGTGACGAACGCCCACCAGCGTGCTACTTGTGGAGCACACCGGTCCGCAGTCAAGTGTCCGGACAAAGGATTTTTACAAACCGCTGAGCTAAACACACAGCTTAGACTGCTTGCAAGCCACTGCAACGAAGCCGCAGGCTACCGCTCAGCAAAGCCACCAGAGGCATACAAATCAAAGCTGAGCACACCGCGGGCAATTGTGTTGAAAAAAGAATGCTGCTGAACCGTGGGCCTCAGCGAAGGTGACGCAAAGCTACAGCTTGCTTTGCCAGTACAGCATGCGGCTTTGCCCGCTTCCTGGATAAAGGGCCCAGCATACGCATACTCCAAGCTCTTGTAGTCTCTGTTGCTCGGTTGGCATGGAGCTTTGATTGACTCGTATGGACCGCGGAGGTCGGCGATGGCCCACGATGATTCGGCTCACCGCGGAGCCCATGTGTTGCCGTACCGGTTCTGGACTCGCCGCGCAGGACATCGATGCTCGCGACGGTTCAGGAGCTTCGTCTGGTGGGCACAGCTAGCCTGAAGATTTTTGTTGCCCATAGTTTCGTGTTGGTGGCCACGGATCACTGGCCTGGTTGGCTTGCAGCTGGCCGAAAGCCGCACAAGGGTTCACCTCGCCGTGGAGGTTGCCGGCGTGTGGCACTGCACAGGACCGCATGCATGATGCATTGGAGCTTATGTTCTACTGTTGTTAGTCCTTGTGATGAGCTTCGGTTGTCGTTTGCCTACGTACGGCCAGCAAAAGTTGAGAAAAAAAAGGGGAGATCGATAATGCATAGCACAGCCTGCAGCTTCGTCCGGAGCCTGCGTGAGTCGCCATTGGGCTTGTAGCAGCGGTTGCCGATAGTTGCACAGCTGATGATGAGCAGCACTGCATCGTGGTTGCAATAAGTCGGGTAAGGGCCAAAAAAACGCGTTGAGCCCACCTTTCTTTGAAGTCCCGCTAAGGCGGGCAAGGGGCTCTGCGAAAAACGCGTTGAGCCACCTTCCCTCGAAGTCCCGCTAAGGCGGGCAAGAGGCTCCGCAAAAAACGCGTTGAGCCACCTTCCCTCGAAGTCCCGCTAAGGCGGGCAAGGGGCTCTGCGAAAAAGGCGCGGAGCCACCTTCCCTCGAAGTCTCGCTAAGGCGGGCAAGGGGCTCAGCGAAAAACGCATTGAGCCACCTTCCCTCGAAATCCCGCTAAGGCGGGCAAGGGGCTCCGCGAAAAAAACGCGCTGAGCCACCTTCCCTCGAAGTCCCGCTAAGGCAGGCAAGGGGCTCCGCGAAAAACGCGTTGAGCCACCTTCCCTTGAAGTCCCGCTAAGGCGGGCAAGGGGCTCCGTGAAAAACGCGCGGAGCGACCTTCTCTCGAAGTCCCGTTAAGGCGGGCAAGGGGCTCTGCGAAAAAAGGCGCGGAGCCACCTTCCCTCGAAGTCACGCTAAGGCGGGCAAGGGGCTCCGCAAAAAAAATGCTCTGAGCCACCTTCCTTCGGTCCCGCTAAGGCGGGCAACAGGCTCCGCGAAAAAAAAAAAACGCGCTGAGCCACCTTCAAACCCGAAGTCCCACCAAGGTAGGCAAGGGCCTCCGCTCAAACGGACTCCAACATATTATGCACCGAGTGTACGCAGACGTCCAGCTTTGTGCCGAGCTCATTCTTACTGCCGAGATTAGCATGGTTCCCGCAATGTCTCTATTTAATGAGAATGGAAGAGCCTGGCCTGAGGTGCCTGCAATCTTACTTAGCAAACTCTGGTTAGTCCAACAGGCGCAAGCGGAACTTGTTAGTGCATGGATGTTGGCGGTCGATATCCATGACTTTTACAGCCAACATTTCTCCGGATTTCATGCTCATATAGTGATAATCATGCTAATATAATTTATGCTAATGAGTTCCACAAGTTTTGTACAATTTGTGAGTGAAGGAGCAAACTGGAAAAATGGGAGGCCATTTGGGCTCAGGGCCAGGCCGGCCGGCCTAGCCTAGGCCGGCCGGCCCACTTTTTCCTCTTTTGGCCACGGCGTTGATCCACAAGTTTACTAATGTATCAAGGATGATCATGAGCCGTGCAATTGATGTCGGTTTGATCAATGGACCCGGAAGGCCTAGGGTGGGATAAACATGGATTGAAGGGCCCACAACCTAGGATTCTTGGACAGCTTCAACCGAATGCAACAACTACCGACTTTAGGACATCATCCAGGCCGTCCCTGCAAAAGTCGGTGCCACTTGGCACCAGGGCCAGGCCGGCCGGCCTACACCAGGCCGGCCGGCCTCCCACCGTGGCCTCTACGCTTCCTCTTTCGCGTGGAAGCTAAGCAAGTAGTTGGCGTCATCCCTAAGCAGGATTTCGCCCTTGGAGGGCTATAAAAGTCACCCTTCACCCCCACACAAGACACACCATCCATTGGAGAGAAGAGAAGGCTCAAGATGTAGTCCACTATTATCTTAGAGTTGAGTAGAGTAGAGAGAGAGTGGGTGAGTTGCTCGGGTGACAGCCGAGCTTTGTAGAGAGAGTCCGGGATTTCTTCCTCGGTCTCGTCTCAACATTTCCACCCCCGAGGAATAAAGCTTCAGAGATATCTTCAGTAAGTTCCTCGGTCTCTTGCCTTAGTATTTCGCTAGTTTACTCTTTACTTTCAGCAATTTATTTTGGCTATATATGATCTGCGGGTACCTGAGTCTGCGCGAGTGACAGCGACTCTTGTTTGGGGTTTCCTCTATAGCCCTTCGCGTTGGGTGCAGGTCAGTGGCTGAAAGCTTAGGCATGGTGCCTGTGCTGGCTAGTCACCTCAGGTTGTGTTGCACCCCACAGAACTGTAGTGGTAGGCGGCAGGTGGTGACAGCCCTGTCCGTTCTTTGTACTCCACCACGTTCGGGTGTACTCATAACAGTAGTGCTGAGCCCGGAAGAACCCCTCTCTCATCCCGTTCTGAGTTCTTCCCGTTCTAGCCGTCGAAGCAGATCATGTTAGATTAAGATAGGTTGTCTGGGGTAACGAGTGGCTAACTAAGGTTAAGCTCTCTACACCCTTTACCCTTTCCTCCCCTGGTGGGTCCGGTTAGAAAGTTCTAGACTAGTCGCATCTACCGTTCCTTGGATTTGACATCCAGGTTTCTACTCCCCTGGTGAAAGGCTACAATGTACTCCGTGCGCTTGCGGATTTAGTTAGGCTAAGGAGTGCCAACAAGCTTTTCTGGCGCCGTTGCCAGGGAACGGTAGCAACACTAGTGTAGGATTTTTTTTTAGCCGTACACTTTATCCCCATAACCATCTACCACATGGAGTTTTCTCCTAGTTATCTTGCGGTTCCATTTCGCGAGTGTTTGGAATTGCCACCATCCTTCCACCCCGTTATCTGATGGCTTCGAGATCCGCCCCAATCTCGTTGCCATCGTTTGTTCACACTCCTTGCAATAGATGAGGAGAAGTTCTCTCCTAACATTCCCGGGATGAACCAAGACGGAACTCTTCCTGTTTTTCTCTGACGGGGGAAGCAAAGTTTTGGTACAATCGGAGTGCAAGAGGAGTGGAGGAGATTGGATCAAAGTGAACGTTGAAGTTTGTCTGTTTGTCTATCCCATCCCCAAAGCTCAGAGATGAGCTACTTGGAGCAACCTGGGAGAAGTTTGGTATGGTGCTCATACAACGAACGTTGGTAGATTGAGACATAGTGCTCATCCTTAGGATCAGTTTTCTGACCCTCCCACCGACTTTCCCATGAACCAAACAGCAAATCCTCACTCTTTCATTAGATCCACCGCCTCCGACCACACGACGTGAGCGAACAAAAACCCCCAGACCAAGAGAATTCCCTTAAGGATCTGCCACGTTAGGTGTGCACGCTCAAGGTCTGAGTAATTCATTCCGAAAGTCACGACCGCAGACCAAGGGTCTATCTGCGGTTACGAGCAAGGAATGACAGAGGAAGCAGAAGCTAGTCGACCCTAGCTTTAATGCCCTCCACCTATTGAGGGGACTGACACACCAGAAGTTGTCGATGATTTTTGATAAGCACCTGAAAGGGATCAACGGCCAGATGTTGGAAAACAAAGGAATTATCCGAGTTGTGCCTGAGGGGCGCAACAGAGTGATCCTAGATTTCCACATCTTCGATATCCTCAAAGGTGACAAAATCTTCTTGTTGGATCAGCCAATATAGCATCTTGTCAACTTAATCACGATCGTGCTATAGCTCAGAGTTGACAAAGAAAACATCCTGATCAACCTTGCATGATCAGTGAGTTCAGCCTTGCACGATCATTATCGCAAAGGGCTAGACAGACCCCGTGAAGAACCAATGAGCATATTTTTCAGATGCTCACCCAATCCCAGGGGCAGAACCGGGCAGTCAAGCTCGACATGGTGGAGAACCACAGCCTCCTCCACTAGAGTTGTTGATTGCTGCCACTTGGATTGAGACATGTCTCTCTTCCACTTGGAATAGAGATATTTACCTCTTCATGACAATCGCAACACGCCAGTCATCATCAGTGATAAACTGACAGAGAATGAGGCTCGGCAGGCTGCAACAGTCTTAGAGAAATATCGGTCCATTTTTAGGTATTCTCTACAGACTAGACGGGGATCAACCCCAACACCCATCGTATCGCTTGAACCGGACAAACAGCCTTTTGGCTGAATGATGCGATGAGGGAGGTAGGCACACCTGCATGTGGGTATTATTTACCCCATGTAAGTATTATTTACCCCATGTAAGCACCCACTTTAAGTGGTGAGGCACTAGTCAATTTTCATCTACCTCCACCTGTCTTTATTGTTTGGTCTATACAATGCACCAACAGAGGTGTATGATATCAGCCTTCTCTCCCATTATCAAGGACATCCTTTGTCCTTGTCGAGAACATCATGGAGGAATTCCTTGATGATGTCTCAGTCCATGGACAACCTTTGGTTTATGCCTCGCGGATATGGATAGAGTTCGTGAGAATTCCCAAAGGCTCCACCTTGTCCCAAATTGGGAGAAGTGTCAGCTGAGAAGGCCCCCCATCATACAACCTCCTGATTGGATTCTTCCTATCAAGATCATGTGCAACGCTAGTAACCATACAATTGGGACAGAGCTGGATCAATGCAAGAAATCATCATTATCAAAAGCATTGACCAGAGTTCGACAAACAACGGAGAAGGAACTGTCTGTAGTGGTATTCACCCATGACAAGTTCAGACCATACTTGGTCGATGTCAAAGTGTTAGCACACGGACCATGCTACACCAAGATATCACCTGACCAAGAAGGACGACAAGCCACAACTCATCCGTTGGATTCTTGCTCCTTCATGAATTCGCTTCACAAATCAAAAGAAGAAGAGAGCAAATAAATAAGTGGCATATCATCTCCCAAGGATACAAGTTCAATCATATGAGATGATACTCTCTCAAGGGTAGCTTTACAAACTTGGATTAACACCCTTAGAGAGAAGAAATTCATTCACCCTACTAGATTCCACCTAAGAGATTTCTATCGTACTGGTTTACTCCACCGCTACAACCACCATGTGATGAGACCCGCAAGACTCCAAGTCCTTCGACGGCGTGTCTTGCGTATCGCGCTCGCCATAGAGGACACTCGTTGCGTGTTTCCGCTTCTCTCATAAAGAATGAACTCCTCATATAGGATGACTACGGATTTTTTCCGTATAAACCTTGTGCTAAGGTTCGACAGACTGATCACATGGCTAACCAAAGCACAACACGCTAAGAGTCGTTGCGGAGCCCATGGTGCTATACTCATTGAGTCAACTTCAGTTAACTCGATTGACGAGCATCTTGATGATCATGGACTAGATGTCCATATTGGTTGAAGCACTTCATATTGTGGTAAGGAGATGGAGACTCTCACTCCAGCCTTAGAAGTGCAATAGCGGGTTGGAAGTAAATCACCGGGTCGCAAATCCGTACCATCTTCAGATAGTCAATTAGAAACATCAACAGAATATCATGAACAATCTGACATGGAGAAGGGATGGAAGGGCAATCACCCGAGACACTTTGTGCACACAGAACATCATTCCCATTAGGAGAACAAAAAGGTGAAACAGAGACCCCAATCAGCCAGAGTCCAAATGATGAAATCAAATGGCTGAATTGGAGGATGGAGAAGGAAGGTTTTCCTTTATACTTCTCCTCGAGGACAATGACAGGGATGTTTTCAGTTGAAAATATTCCTCGAGCCCGATATCCCGGAACTCGAAGTGATGGACTACTATGAGTATCCGAGTTACAACCATAGTCCATGGTCATGGCCGGACCTAAAATGTGCCATTATCTTAGTATAGGTTTGGGTGCTGCAATTTCCCTTTTCATTTTGTTTTCCCGATATTTATTTTCCAACAGCACCCCCATATTTCCCTTTTGAATAAAATGTTGCTTTGTTCCTGCCATGCTTTTGGTGGTTGGTTGTTGGCACTCCTTAGCGTCACGTTTTAGCAACGCTCAAGAGCGCGTAGATATATGTCGTTGTATGCAAAATTAATTCTGCAAGCGCACAGAATATATCTCGTTGTAGCACTTCACCTCGGGTGTAACCCCAGGGTATCGTATTATATTTCCACAGGGAAGCAGATGCTTAAAGTGTATTGAAGAATGAAATGATATATCTTGCCAGAAATATCAAGCCACAAACCCAGGGGCACAAACTCTAGGTTTGGGTAGATAATGGTCGAGTTAATGACCGGATAGAAGGTCTAAAAGACCAGCGACACATGGAGCACCTATTTCTAAAGAAAAGGAAAGACGTTGGGAGAGACCGGACCTAGACTCTTTCTAACTCAGAGCAAAAGGCACTCTAGCCTTAGCCTAGACCCTAGCTTAGATACCGGGAACAGAGCTCGCTTCGACGGCTAGAACGGGAGAACCTCAGAACGGGGTGAGAGAGGGGGTTCTCCGGGCTCAGCACTACTGTTATGAGTACACCCGAACGTGGTGGACTACGAAGGACGGACAGGGCTGTCACCACCTGCCGTCTACCACTGCAGTTCCGTGGGGTGCAACACACTTCCTAGTTAATCAACAAGCCAGACGCCACGTCTGCACTCGATGATTAAGATTTCTCTTGAGGCCTGTCAAGAGAAATCCCCGTCTTCCCTAAGGCGTCTTACGGCCCGGTCAAGGCGAGCAAACCCGCGAGATAAAGCCCGGAAGAGCTAAACTAAACTCTACACTAAAACTAAAGGGGATAGGACTTTGCTCTAAAGAGAGCAAGATCTTTACTCTAAAAGAAGAGCAAGATAGAAATATAAAAGATAACTTAAGCTCTGAAGTATGAAAGTAATTATATAAATAAACTCTTCAAAAGAAGGAAAGGATACAAGAGCTTTACCAGAACTCCGAAGATTCCGAAGATCCGAGCTAAGCTCGACTCTACTCCCAACTCTAATCCTAATCTAAGAAATGAAAAAGATACTAGAGCTCCCTTCAAGTAAAGACTTGAGATATGTGGTGTGTGTCTTCCCAAGGTGAATGAGCTGCCTTTTATAGCCTCCAAGGGGTGGATGTCAGCGTCATTAGCACGCCAATGTCCTGCTTAAGCTTCACGCGAAGGAGGAGACGTGGCAGCCACAGAGGGAGGCCGGTCGGCCTGGGCTAGGCCGGCCGGCCTGGCCCTGGTGCCACTTGGCACCGTCCTCTGCATGAACGGTCCTGATGCTCTCCCAAGGTCGGTAACAGTTGCGTTTAGTTGAAGCTTGTCCGAGAATCCTAGGATGTGGGCCCTTCAATCCTTGTGCTTTCACCTCTAGGCCTTCCGGGTCCTTGGATCAAACCGACGTTGTTTGCACGGTGCTTGATCATCCTGGGCACTTGGCATGGCTTGTGGATCAGTGACGTGGCCAGATCTGGCCAGGGGAGGCCGGTCGGCCTAGGCTAGGCCGGCCGGCCTGGCCCTGTGCCAGGTTTGGCTCTTGTTTCTCCTGGTTCGTCCTGCAAGCACAACTTATCCAAAACTTGTGGAATTTGTCAATAAAAATACTTTTATGCATGGAGTATGGTATGATCATCCTCATTTTACCGAAATGTTGACGGTCACTACGAGGTATTAATGGCCGTCAACACGCCCCCAAGCTTAGACTCTTGCCCGTCCTCGAGCAAGGCTAAAACTCTAGGTTCGGTAGGTCAGGAGTTGCTTCAATGTGTATACTCTTAAAGTACCTTGTGCTTAAGCCAAAACTCAACGAATCACTTGAATAAGTTGGCAGAAAAGGGAACTCATACCATGGTTCCACGTGGGGCTGCGGCGGTTCACGTTTTGGGCTATTGAGAGCTTGAACGGTCATCTCTAAAATATTTCCTGCAACTTTTCAGGTTCCATCTCGGAGATATGAATTTTTTCAAAAGATGGTTTATTCATTCCCCGATGGTACTCTCGAGTCACTCAAGGTGTTTAATCCTCACTCTTGGTCGGGATTGACCAATGTTTCCCTACACTAAGGCTGAAGTGGAGTTGTAGGTAGGGTAAGAGTGGCATACCTTGGTCACTTCTGTTGTCGAGTCGAAGAGTGGTCCGCGAGCGATGACACTCGTCAAATTCCGGTCTTTGGAATTCATGGGGTTTCAAATGGAGAGGGAGAAGGTGTGATGCTCAAAGGTCTTTGGGACTCCTTATTATTTATTTCTCTCTCTCATATTTTGAGATGTTTCTTCTCTCTCTTTTTTTTCTTTTTTTCCAGATGGAGCATTTGTCTCCATTTTTTTTTTGAATACATCTCTTCTCTTACTTTGGTAACAGAGAGGAATTCAGCTTTGTATGGAGTAATTGAGGACCTTTGGGGTGAGCTTTATGATGAGGTGAGTGTATGTCATCGACGGTGGACGTCAACCCCGGAGCGGGACTTTGACTAGTCGGACATTTTGAGGCTGAGGTGGATGGGAAGACCGGTAAATGTCAAGTTCCTTCTGCAAGCGGACTTCACCATTCGACAAGACTCAAAGCAACTCAAGATAGCATATGGTAGTTTCAACAAATGTATAATTGTTTAGGCTCTGGATAGGACATTTTAAACCATCGAGGAAGATTCACCATGTAACATTTTATAAAAACTTCCGAGAGGTTCCTTACTAAGCATGCAGTTATACCTCGAAACAAACCATATCAAAACTCACAATAACTTAAACAATGAACAAGCGCTCTTACTCCCACAGTTTTATCATGGTGGATCCTTAAATGCCAACGAACTCAAATACTCAAGAGTAAAGGATTAAGCACGAGGCACTTAGAGGGCATAAACAGAGCAACTTTTCATCATTCCAGAGGTTCTCAACCATAATTCCATACATACAGACATCTTCTGGAGCTTTTATTTATTTATTTATTATATTTTTTAAAAAATTATTCTATCATAGCACGGCAAGGCAAGGCAAGGCAAAGGCAACGGCTTTCGATCATACCTGAGACTCCCCCAAGCTTCGATGAAGCTCACTGGTAGTACTGGTTGGGGTCGTAGTGCATGTAGTCGAAGAAGCCAGTGAATGGTCGGTCTGGAGGGATGTGGT
>WEIB01000972.1:0-22727 GCA_015476505.1 Urochloa ruziziensis | reverse complement strand
GATTAAGCAAGTCTGAGTACCACCGCACTCAGCAAGTACATAACAATCGAAGGTATGAACATGCATTATTAGTTGACAAGTGATTAATAAATCGGTGTTGGGTCCTGGAGGGGCAAGAACCTCCCTACCAGTCCCCCCCCGGTGATTCTGGCCCGGATCCTTCTGTCGATCCCGCAATCACCTTCATTTCATTATCGTCACTCCTATGGGTCACTCCCGCAATCTGTGGGAGCTTTAACCAGACGGGCTCATAACCGAGAGCCACGGCTATCGATAGATTGGGTAACTCTATAGAGGTTTGTACTCTTGAAACTATACGGTCAGGTGACCCTCCCGTGGCCAACGGTAGGGCCACCCTACGGGACTCATATTCACTGGCGTCCATCTCTGGACAGCTTCCATCTGGGTCTACCCACGGATGCTACTGGGGTCTAAACAGGGATCGCATAAACGTCCACACAAGGACACTAACCCGGGTATGGATGCATCATATAAGTTAGGGCATGCATCGCCCGTGGGCCCTACCAGCCCTGTCACATGCGACCCGTGCCGACCAGT
Organism: Urochloa ruziziensis; assembly: GCA_015476505.1. Classification (NCBI taxonomy): domain Eukaryota; kingdom Viridiplantae; phylum Streptophyta; class Magnoliopsida; order Poales; family Poaceae; genus Urochloa; species Urochloa ruziziensis. The sequence goes on along the minus strand of WEIB01000972.1, from coordinate 22,169 downwards.
CCCAGCCCTCTGTCTGGGGCTGTCTCCAGCATTTCCGTTGCCCACCGCGGCCCCTGGGGTAGCTTTGCCAGAGGTAGCTGGTGGAGTGTGAGTCGAGGCCTCACATTACAGGGCATTCCCGAAGGCTATGTCCTTTTTGGCCCGTATAGCCGTACATGGCGTTGGAAAGACTTTCCCAAGAACCGGTCCTTAAGCGACCAAGGTAGGCCTCTGGACAGAAGCTCCTCCGAGACTATCCACCCTACCTCGCATCTTCTTCCCCCTGGGTGCCTCTCGCGACCAGGGTTTCTGGCACTGGGTAGTGTCTCAGTAGTTGGGGGTATCTGAGTGGCTAACTCTCAATGCAACTACAGACATTTAGCTAAGAGTAGAGCATGTTAATGCAATTGATTATCATGAGCAAGGAAATTGCTAAGACTTGCCTGATACGGTGGTAGTCTCCGCCGGGGCTATAATCCTGAGGTTTCCTGGCAGAGTATCTACACAAATACAAATACATGACTAATCAATCATCACAGCGAATGAATTACTTGTGGAGAAAGGGGTTGGAGAGAATGGCCATAGGAGTGGTTTCTAAGTTAAGCGTAGTTTTTGAAGGACTGAAACAGCGACCAGAGAGGGGGGGGGGGGGAGTGAATGGGAGCCGATAAAACTTTCTTTTCCAAATCCGGCTTTCACCCCAAAATCACTTCCGGACTTCGTAACACAATCTTGCCAAGATCACATAGCAACTGAGATGCTACTGACCCTAGGAACAAGAAACATGCAGTAGAAACACAGAAAGAATCCTCGATCCAAAAACTTGACAAATCTGTCACTGGGTGTATGTACTCGGCACTGCCGGGTTACCAAACTCGGCACTGCCTAGTACATGCAGCTCTCGAGTGTATGTACTCGGCACTGCCGGGTTTCAAAACTCGGCACTGCCTAGTACATGCAGCCCTCGAGTGTATGTACTCGGCACTGCCGGATTTCAAAACTCGGCACTGCCTAGTACATGCAAACAGCCCAGCCCCAATGTCAACTCGTGGATGGATCTCCCAAACGGCTTGAGCTCTTGAGGCGAGATTTTGGTCAGATGATCTAGACCTCTAGTGGAGTGTTTTCCCAAAAGATCTCGGCCTCTAACTCAGTACAACTCCCGGAAACTCAGATCTCGTGATGAACACCATGACATCAAGTTCATCCCGAAAATCTCAAATCCAAAGCGATTCTCGGCGCTTGGGGGCAAAGGATCACCAGCAAAAGAGGCACAAGGCACTCATACGTGAATCCCCCAAAGAAATCTGAGAGAAAACTGCCCTAGAAAGAGAAGAACGAAAATCTCCCAAAAATAGCTCCGAAAATACCCACGAGAATAGAAAAGGAAGAAGGAGCTCGGGAAATCAAATCATGGCACAAAGATGAGCAGCACAAACTCCATCACATAACCATGAATTCACCTATACAAAACTAAGAAAGATTCGAAGTAGTTCTAGGTGGAGAGGATGAAGGGAAGGGAAAAACTAAACAAGGCCAAATGAAAATAACTAGAGAGATAGCAGCCACCAGCCCTGGAAGGGGCTATTAGTAGTCCAAGTGGTGGTGCTCTAAAGACTAAACTACCCCTAAGTGATACATACCCCTCAGGGGCAAATTTGACATTTGATCTTCAGATATTTTCCGGCTCGGGCACCTTCCACTGCAAGCTAGCTTCCCTCCGACGCAAGCCTTGCAGTCACGCCGCGTGTCCTCCGGATCGAAGCTCCTCGACGCCGAGTTTTGGGCCGGCCCAGTCGAGTGTATGTACTCGGCATGCCGAGTTGTTCAACTCGGCACTGCCTAGTACATACAATCAGCCCAGCGGCCCACCTTCGCCACGTCGAGTCCTCGGTCCTTGGTTTTGAGGCCCAAACCAAGGGAAACCGTCCACCGATGATTTTGTGGCCAAATCACCAAACCCCGCGCGCAAACTTTGGTTGTTAGCCGCCACCTTGCGCCGGCTTCTCGTCCGCGTACGAGCTTCGGCTGTGAGCCGCTACCTCGCACCGGAACCACGTCCCCTTGCTCGTTCTTGCCAGCATGTGAACCGCACTTGATCCACCGGCCACCGGGTCCCTCGAACCAAGCCTACTTGTCTCTCCGCTCCTCGGAGGCCGCCATGGCTAAGACCTTTCGCGCCTTGTTCTTCACCTGCACCTAATGCAACCAAGCCGCATTCTACACCTGCAATACTTGAGCCAAGGGAAACGTCAATCCACACCACGTTGTCAATCACTCATCACACCGGGAAGCGACCATCCATCGGTCCTCGGACACACCGGGTCCTCAGTTTTGGAGTGGATTGCCGAGTGTCGGTGATATTATCTCCGGCAGTCTTCCACGGGGTAGCCCACGGAAGTGATTTGTAATGCAGGGAAGATCGCAAAGATCGGAAGCAGGATGGTTAGGATGGACAGACACAGGGGTTTATACAGGTTCGGGCCGTCGACTCGACGTAATACCCTACGTCCTGTTTTGGGGTGTTGTATTGCGTAGATTGTGAGTTGAATTGGCTTGAGTTGTGGTTCATTGCAGGGTTACAAGTCGGTTTGTATCCGATCCTATCTCTAAGAATCCTTTCCTTCTTTACAATAATTCCTATTCCAACTAGGACTTCTCCTTCCACATCCTTCCTCCGTGCGCCGACTTGTCCCGCACGTCTTCAGGTCCAGAACGATGGGTTGGGCCGCCCCTTTTGGTGGGCTGCCAGACTTGCTCGTGAGGTACCCGGGTACTATATCCCCCACACCGAGGTTTCGCGGGGTGTCTCAGGGTCTTTGCGGGGTTTAGCGGGGTTTGGAAAAACGTCAGTGGAAGGCCATAAATTACTTCTAGGTTTAAGAAAGGTTTCTAGGGAATCTAATCTTATGAAAAACCTTAGAATATATTCTAATAATTTTAGGAATTTATTGGCTATTTATGGGGCTCTATTTTGAATTGGGCATAAACCGGGGTATGCTAACGGAGACTTTCTATAGGCTAGAAAAGAATCCTTCTAATTCTAAGCCCTAGGAATGGGTATAAATAATTTGGATGGTACTAAATAGCTTATTATTTTCCCTAGTATTTTTAGGTATTTTCTGGGAATTTTTGGGAATTTCTAAGGTAGAGGAATAACTCTTTGGGTGCCACGCAGGCGCCACGTAGGCGCCGGCTTCGCGGCGGCGCGGAGGGGCTGCAGGGGAGGTTCGCCGGAGAGCTGGCCGCCGGCGGCGACAGGGCAGCTCTCGCGGCGGTGAAGGCACCTACGGCCTCAGGATAGCACGGCGGACACGGCGAGGATGATCTCGTCGAGGGTCGAGGGCTGAGGCGGCGGTGCGGGCTCACCGGAGCTCGAGCGGCGGCCGGTGGAGAGTGGAATTCCGGGGTTGGGGGTCTCTGGGCCGCTAAGGGTGGGTGGATTGCGTCTGCGGGGTATTGTGGAGCACGCTGGGGTGTAGAGGTGCTAGGGAGGGGCACCAAGGCCGACCGGCGGCTCGCCGGGGCACGGCGGCGCGCACGGCAACCGGCCGTGGCTCGGCTACCATTGGGGGAGGGGAAAAGGAATGGGGAAAGGGCCGTGGTGGTGCTAGGGTGCTCACCGTGGTGTCGCAGAGGTGAGGAACGACCGGAGCAGTGGCGGGGTCGACCGGCAGAGGTCTCCTGTCGCGGCGGAGCTCGGGCGGCGCTCTTCAAGGCGCAAGTGTCCTCTGGGGCACGTCGCCTCACGCCTTGGGCGTCAAGGGGTGCTCCGAGCGGTGCTGCGGCGGCCGGAGGGAGGTCTGAGGGTTTGGTGACGGTGGGGCTGCCAGAGTAGCGCGGCGGCGCTCTTGCGCTCGTGGTGGTGGCCGTGGAGCGAGTGCGGTGTGGTGTGGCGAGGATGAGCTGCATCCGGGGCGCGGACAAGGCTATTAATAGCCTAGCGGTGCTCCCTGGGGGCTCACCAGGGCGGCGAGGCGACGACACGAGGCGCGGCAAGCTCACCGGCGTGCGACGCGTGCCGCCGCAGTAGTTCGTGCGGATGGCCGGGGAGGGAGTGTCGGCGCCGCACTTCTCGTGCGGTGGCCTCGCGCGGTCCCGACACGCGTCCCGCGCTCCTTTGTCTGGCTTATCTTAGCCGGAGGAGGGGGATCGAGCGGCGACGACGGCGGTATGGCCGCTGCGAGATGGAGGAGGAGGGGACACCCGTGCCGGAGCGGGCCCTCTGACGCAAGCAGGGAGCGGCAGGGATGGCGTGGCGTTGGTCTTGGGGCGCCACGTGGGCTGAGAGCGTCGCGGTGGCGGGATGGGCGCGTGGCGGCGTCGGCGCCGGAGAAATGAGGGAGGGGGGAAGAACCGGAGAGGGAGAGGGAGGAGGAAGAAGGAGGAGGTGGAGCGGGCTGGGCCGCAAGTTGAAGGGCGAGAAGTAGACTTCGCGGGGAAGGCTGAAGGGGAGGTGAGAACCGGGCTGGGCCGCGCAGGAGTGAGCCAGGGAGGGGAGTTGGGGGGCCCAATCTGGACTTTGGGAAGTCTGGGCCGCGGCTGGCCGGCCCACCAGCAAAAGATATATTTTCTTATTTTTCTAAGGGATTTTGAAAGGGTTTTTAAATTCAATTTTTGAATCAACTTCTTTTAATTTAAACCTAGGGCTTCCGATGCTATTTCAATCCTTATAAAGCACTCAAGTTATAGAACTTTATTTTATTTTTTTGTTATTATTCTATATTCTATTATTCCTAGAAATTTCTATTCTACCCTATAATAGTCCTTATAAATCTAATAATTAATCTAATATGTAATTAAATAATCCTTATTAATTTTGAGGGTGTCACACCTCACCTCCTCTCCCGCGTTGCTTGTAGCCCCCTACTACGAGCACCCCCGGTGCGAGTCAATACAGCGCTCACGCGTACTCTGCTGGACGTACGGCCCAAGGCCGGAACCAGGATAAACCCTCGTGTCTTTGTATTGTTTCCTCGCATCAGCCATCGTGAAACGGGACACAGCGCATTTTCTGCTGGGGTTTGGACCATCGCGGGGCCGAACACAGACAGTGGCGCGCCAGTTAGGGGCCTCGCGCTGTGATCGTTCTCACAACCCACCAGTTCTCTCGATGGCAATCCACACGGAGTTCCTCAGGGATCGCTGCTTGTACGGCGAGTCTGATCCGTTCCCGGTGCTGGCACTCCTTAGCCTAACTAAATCCGCAAGCGCATGGAGTACGATGTAGCTTTTCACAAGGGGAGTAAGAACCTGGATATTGAATCCAAGGAACGGTAGACGCGACTAGCCTAGAACTTTTCTAACCGGACCCACCAGGGAGCACAAGGTAAGCGGGTAGAGAGCTTGACTTTAGTTAGCTACTTGTTACCCCAGACAAACTATCTATATCTAATCTGATCTGCTTCGTATGGTGTCTTGGTTTACGTCGGGTATAATAAGAAGAGAGCAATTCTCTTCAAAAACCTGCAAGTGAGCATAGGGACTTTCATCTTTCGTTCCACCGAAAGACTGTGCACGAACCATGGCAACGAGACTGGGACGGATCTCGAAGCCATGTGGTGGTATGGGGTGGCAAGATGAAGGCGGTTCCAAATACTCTCTAGATGGAGCCGTCGGATAACTAGGAGAAAACTCCATCTGGTAGATGGTTATGGGGGTAAAGTGTACGGCTAAAAAGATCCTACACTAGTGTTACTACCGTCCCCCGGCAACGGTGCCAGAAAAGCTTGTTGACACTCCTTAGCCTAACTAAATCCGCAAGCGCACGGAGTACGATGTAGCCTTTCACCAGGGGAGTAAGAACCTGGATATTGAATCCAAGGAACGGTAGACGCGACTAGCCTTGAACTTTTCTAACCGGACCCACCAGGGAGCACAAGGTAAGCGGGACTTTAGTTAGCTACTTGTTACCCCAGACAAACTATCTATATCTAATCTGATCTGCTTCGATGGCTAGAACAGGAAGAACTCAGAACGGGATGAGAGAGGGGTTCTTTCGGGCTCAGCACTACTGTTATGAGTACACCCGAACCTGGTGGAGTACAAAGGACGGATAGGAATGTCACCACCTGCCGCCTACCACTGCAGTTCTGTGGGGTGCAACACAACCTGAGATGGCTAGCCAGCACAGGCACCACGCCTAAGCTTTCAGCCACTGACCTCCACCCAACGCGAAGGGCTATAGAGGAAACCCCAAAGAAGAGTCGTTGTCACTCGCGCAGACTCAGGTACCCGCAGATCAAATATAAATAAGATTGATTGCTGAAAATAATTCGTAAACTAGCGAGGTACTAAAGGCAAGGGACCGAGGACTTACTGAAGATAACTCCTGAAGTATATTCCTCTGTGGTGGAAATGTTGAGATGAGACCGAGAGGAAATCCCGGACTCTCTCTACAAAGCTTGGCTGTCACCCAAGCAACTCACCCACTCTCTCCCTAATCTAACTCTAAAGATGAGAACTTCTCACTAGACTACTCTTCTCTTCTTTGGATGGTGTCTTCTCAAGGTGGAGGGGTGTCCCTTTTATAGTCTTCAGAGGCGGTTCCTGGCGTCAAGCTTAAGCTAAGCTTGTGCTTAACTGCCACGCGAAGGGGGGCACGTGGCGGCCTCAGGGGGAGACCGGCCGGCCTAGGCCAGGCCGATCGGCCTGGCCTGGCTGCCCCGTGGCACCGCCTTCTTCAGGGACGCTCTGGATTGATCCCTGAGGTCGGTAACAGTTGATTTGGATCAAAGCTGTCCGAGAATCCAAGGTTGGTGGGCCCTTCAATCCATGCAAGTGTAGCTTAGGCCTTTTCGGGTCCTTGGATCAAACCGATGTTGATCGCACGTCTCAGGATCATTGGTGTTGTGTTTGTAATCTTCTGGATCAAAGACATGGCAAGGAGCCACATAAGGGGGACCGGTCGGCCTGGCCTTGTGCCCAAAGTGGCTTGTCCTTTGCTTGATTGCTCCTGCACTCACAAATTATACTAAACTTGTGGAACTCATTAGAAATAATCAATTTTACTTTGTTGTGAGCAGGATGAGCATGAAATATGATTGAATGTTGGTCGCGAAATCGTATCGTAACGACCACCAACACGCCCCCCTACCTGAACTTTGCTAGTCCCTTAGCAAAGAATGAATTAAATTATCAAGACTTAGCAAGATCAGGGTCATGAACTCAAGGCATACACAAGTCATATCTCTGAGTTTTCTTTCATACCTTGGATTCCAGTGGCTAACACCCTCATCTTCATCAATTGAGTCTTAGAATAACTCATTGATCGGTCGAAACACTTCTTCCTCATGGTATTTGGAGTTTATGATAATTTTATAAAGAAAGCGAGGCATACCCTTGTTATTTCTCAACATCTCTCGATCACTCATAGTGTTTGGATCCTCACCTTGGCTTAGAATCAAGCCTCTCCTATTTCTATGTTATAAGGTGGAGCTTTTTGGGATCGGTGTTGCTCACTCTTCTTTATTTATTTTGCAAGATCGAAAAGCTTGTCTTATTCATTCATACTACTCATAAATCTTGGCCAAGTGCATGTGTATTTTGATGCTTGAGTCCTTATTCTAGCATCTTTCATCTTTCCCCTTCTCTTCCTCTTTTTTTTTGTGAAGATAAGGAGTGTATCATTCCCTTCTTCATTTTCTTCTTCTCTCTTTTTTCAGGGGGATGAAGAGCTCTGACAACTTGGACTTTATTGATGCACGTGTACGTGGATGGCCATGATGAACAAGGTAGTACGAACATGAAGGCAAGTAATTCGAGCAAGCTCAAATTTAGAAGGTGGCTTTGTGGAAACTTCAACTTGAATTTGTTATATGGCTTTGGATAGGACATTTCAAGTTGATGATAACAAGGGTAGCCTTAAGTTTTATTTTCAAAAACAATCTCCAAAACCTCGAATCGGAAGGTTCAACTCCTCAAATCATCATATCATAAGAATCAATTAACAAGAATCAGGCTTTCTATAAAAGTTCCAAGGTAATGAAATAATTTCTCAAGAAATATCACAGGTATATCCAAGATATCATTCAAAGGGGTTCACTTTCATGAATTTTGATCAAGTTTTAAAATTATTTAGCCTAGGAATTTCATATGAATCAAAATCATGCAAGGATCAAAGTTAGGGGTTGCAAACCGTGTCCTGGAGTTGAGCCGGCGGAGTTGGCCACAGAACCAGGCCGGTCGGCCCAGTGTAGGCCGGCCGGCCTGGCTTTGTTGCCAGGTGCCCCGGTTCAGGTTCCTCGCGTTTGTGATTCGCGGGATTACGCAATGGACACAGGATCTCCTCGAGATGCAGCAGCAGGGGGCCGGCCGGCCTGGCATTATGCCAGATCGAGTCCCGCTTTGTCCAGTGACCAGTATACCTCCTGTGCATCTTAGTTTCTGCGTGCTTCACCAGAAATTTAGTCCGAGGGTTTGGTTAGCACACAAGTGTGCACCAACAATTTCTTTTTTTATGAGTCACTTCTTTCAAATAAATTTATTTTATTCATTGAAACAAATGTGGGGGTGCTGCATACAAGGGAAAATTTTGAAGAAACAAATCAAAGGGAATATTAAACTAAGCACCCAAAGACTAAACTAATCCAGCCTATCTACTCCTCCTTCGGGCGATAGAGGTGTGCATTGCCGGTGGCCTTTGCAAGGCGCTTGACCTTTGAGGTCATTGCCTTACGGAGGACCTCGATCTTGTCATCGGCCTCCATCTGCCCGATCACCGCCTCCGCCACGCGCTCAGTCCATGTTATTGACCTTGAGCTGCAGCGCGGCGAGCTTCCTCCTCAACTCCTCCACGTCCTCCTCCTCCTCATCGGATCCACTCCATCTGCCCGGGAGGTCCTTGGATCGGAGGGGGCACCATGAAGCGCTTCCTCCCTTCATCGGCTTCATAGGAGCTGAGAAGAGCCCCTTCCCAATGCCCGGACCGCTCCGGCGTGGAGGGCTAGGACTTCGCGGGGTGTACCGTGGCGAGTACTCCGGTGAGGTGGAGATGAAGAGCGGCACTGATCTCCTTCTTGGACGGGGAGGCGACTAGGCGATTCCTGATGGCCTTCTTCGGGGACAAAAGTCCCGTAGTTGGCCTTCGGGGCGACTTCGGCTGCGGACTCCCAGTGCCTTCCTCCTTGGGATTAAGGAGGGAGGCTCTGCCCGAAGGGGAGCCAAAACGGCGGCGAGGGGAGGCCGACCGGCCTGCCATAGGCCGATCGGCCTGGGCAAGTGGCGGCCGTGCCTCCGGCTTCGCGACCACGGCTTCGATGAACGCCGCCCTCTCAATGATCCTGACGCTGCTGGCATTGGAGGAGCTCGGCATCCCTTTGGAGGATTTTGATGGGGATAGGCTGCTTCGGGAAACCGAGTTTGAATCCTGGTGGCTGGATTGGGAGGCCATGGGTGGAAATCTCGAAGGTGGGATGTCTCTAGAGAAGGGGAGCTCGAGGATTCTAAGGGAGAAGAAGAGTGGGGAGCCTTTCGTTTTAAAACGACGCTCCTCACCCAAAACCCTACGGATTCTCAGAAGGGATAACGGGGATAATTTTTCAAACAAGGAGCGTCCCGAGACGAGCCCGGGCTGGGCCGATCAGCCTGAGGGAGGCCGGCCGGCCTGGCCCTGTCCCGGGTGCTTCTGAAATTTTTCGTGCTAGCTCCGCTCTCTCTTCTTCTAGAAAATTCCTTAGATTTGGCTAGAAAAAGTTTAAAAAAGGAAAAGAAAATAGAAAAAGAAATCTATCCTAGATAAGGGTCATTTTTAGGTCCCGCCCGGACCCGGACTGGGTAACTTGGTATGCTCATAGACGTCCATCTCTTTGAGCTTCGGCATTTCGGATTCGAGAAATATTTTAAATCTTTGGCCATTGGCCTTGAAAGTATTTTCGTCATTATCCTGAAGGGTTATCGCGCCATGATCGGTGGCATCTAAGACTTTAAAAGGACCTTCCCACTTACTTCTAAGCTTACCATGACCAAACAAATAAATACCGGAGTTGAAGAGCAATACCTGATCTCCCGCTTTGAAATGCTTGATCTTGATGCGCTTGTCGTGCCATCTCTTTGTTCTTTCTTTATAAAGCTTGGCGTTGTGGTAGGCCTTCTCCCTCCATTCATCCAATTCAGCCAATTGCATTCTTCTTTTGAGTCCGGCTGTCTGGAGATCCATATTCCACCTCTTGATCGCCCAATGGGATTTGAATTCGAGCTCAACTGGTAAGTGGCATGTCTTTCCGTATACCAGTTGGTAGGGAGTCATCCCTATCGGTGTCTTGAATGCCGTTCTATAGGCCCATAGTGCTTCCGGTAGCTTTCGCTTCCACCTTGTTCCCCTTGTATTGATGTCTTTTGCAGAATGTTCTTGATTTGTTTGTTTGATGTTTCTGCTTGCCCGCTGGTCTGGGGTGATAAGGTGTAGCCACTCCATGGTTTACTCCTAAGTCGCGTAGGCCCTTCCGGAAGGTCTTGTCAATGAAGTGTGATCCTCCATCACTGATCACGACTCGGGGTACTCCAAAACGGGGAAAGATGACTTCTTCGAACATCTTTCTTGAATTCTTCGAGTCGGCTGCCGTGCAAGGAAGTGCCTCCACCCATTTGGAAACATAGTCGACTGCCACCAGGATATATTCACACTGCTCGGATGCGGGGAAGGGACCCATAAAGTCTATTCCCCACACGTCGAAAATCTCCAATTGGAGGTTATTTTGCAGTGGCATAGCATCACGGGCGTTGATATTCCCGTGTTTCTGACACCTGGCACATCTCCGTACGAATTCCTTAGCGTCTCCATATATAGTCAGCCAGAAGAATCCACTTTGCTAGACCTTTGCATGGGTTCGGAAAGGTTCGTAATGCCCTCCGTACGGTGATGAGTGGCAGCGGTCAAGAACCTTGTGTGTTTCCTCGTGAGGGATGCATCTTCGGAGTAATCCATCAGCACATACTTTGAATAGGTAAGGGTCATCCCATAGGTGAAATCTGCTTAGGTAGATTAACTTCTTCTTGTCTTCTCCCGGAGGCACATACCCAGTCACCATGAAATTTACCAAATTTGCATAATACGGACTGGATGTGGTGACCTTGAGGAGAGTATCATCTCTGAGATAATCATTGATCGGAAGGTCCGACCCTTGAACTTGCATTCTTGAGAGATGATCTGCCACACAATTATCTGTCCCCTTCTTGTCTCGTATTTCTAAATCAAACTCTTGAAGGAGCAGAATCCAACGGATGAGTCATGGCTTAGCGTCTTTCTTGGTCAAGAGGTACTTTAGTGCAGCATGGTCTGTGTATACTATCACCTTAGCACCAACCAAGTAAGATCTGAACTTATCCATGGAAAACACCACTGCCAGGAGTTCCTTCTCCGTTGTTGCGTAATTCAACTTAGCTCCGGTCAATGTCTTGCTTGCATAGGATATGGCGTAATGCTGTTTATCCTTGCATTGACCGAGCACTGCTCCGACTGCATAGTCGCTAGCATCACACATTATCTCGAATGGAAGATTCCAGTCGTGTGGTTGTATGATGGGAGCTGAGATAAGTGCCTTCTTGAGGGTGTAGAAGGCGAGAAGGCAATCATTGTCGAAGTTGAAGGGTGCTTCTTTAGCCAATAGGCTTGTAAGAGGTCTGGCTACCCGAGAGAAATCTTTGATGAATCTTCGGTAGAAGCCAGCATGGCCCAGAAAACTTCGTACACCCTTGACATTCGTCGGAGGTGGTAGTTGTTCGATAACTTCTATTTTTGCCTTGTCAACTTCTTTCCATTTTTCTGACACCTTGTGCCCCAGCACAATTCCTTCTCTGACCATGAAGTGGCACTTCTCCCAATTTAGGAAGAGGTGATGCTCTTCGCACCTCTCGAGAACCTTTTCCAGATTTCCGAGATATTGGTCGAAGGTTTTGCCATAGACGGTGAAGTCGTCCATGAATACTTCCATGATTTGCTCAATCAGGTCAGAGAATATCGCCATCATACACCGCTAGAATGAAGCAGGTGCGTTGCATAGGCCAAAATACATCCGCCGATAGGCAAACGTTCCGTATGGGAAGGTGAAGATAGTCTTGCTCTGGTCATCGGGATGGATAGGAATTTGGTGATAATAAGAGTATCCATCAAGGAAGCAGAAAAATGAGTGGTTTGCTAGCCGCTCAAGCATCCCGTCAATGAAGGGGAGAGGGAAGTGATCTTTACGGGTTGCTTTGTTGAGCTTCCAGTAATCGATACACATCCTCCATCCAGTAACGGTCCTCTGAGGAATAAGCTCATTCTTCTCGTTCTGGATAACTGTCATTCCACCCTTCTTTGGCACAACTTGAACTGGGCTGACCCATTCACTGTCTTGCACGGGATAGATTATACCCGCGGGCAGAAGCTTTAACACTTCTTTCTTGACTACCTCCCTCATCGCATCATTCAGCCGTCGTTGATGTTCTCTAGACGGCATATGGTCCGGCTCCATAGGTATACGATCGGTGCATAAACTGGGGTTGATCCCCTTCAAGTCCCGTAGAGAATACCCAAAGACAAACTGGTGTTTCTCTAGGACTGTGATAAGCTGCCGAGTCTCATTCTCTGTTAGTTTGTCACTAATGACGACTGGCGAGCGTCGGTTGTAGTGGAGGAAAGCGTATCTGAGTCCAGGAGGCAGCGGCTTCAACTCAGGAGGGGGGTGTTGTGGCTTTTCTTTCTCGTTGAGTTTCATAAAGCCGTCCGTTTCTGCCTCTTGGATGAAATGGTTAGCATCTTCAGCTTGTGATGACTGAGCTTGCTCTGCTTGAGCCGAGCTAACCGCTTCTTCCACTAGGTCTGTCTCGGATCGAGCCTCTGCGATGGTGTTAACCGCTCACACAAGACTGACCGGGATGATCTCCTTACCAACTTTGAACTGTATCGTTGCTTGATCGTGGTTCGGGTTGGCAAGGTGCTCTATTGGCTGTCCAATCAGGAAGAAGTTGTCACCTCTAGGGACATCGAAAATATGGAAGTCTAGGAAAATCCTGTTGCGTCCCATGTGTATGGGCACGACACGGATGATTCCTTTACATTCCATCATTTGGCCGTCGATCCACTTGAGGTACTTACGGGAGAAGGACCGGGGTTCGTCTGGTTGCACTCGTGCTGCAAATGCACTTGATATAATATTACTCCCGACCTTCGGGTCGTAGGCAACTTCCTGAGGGTCAGTTCCCTCAATAGCGCAATGGAGTACTTTGAAGTTGCGGGTGGTTCGGATGATGTCTTCACAACTTTCAATCTCCTCCATCCATTCGTTGCTCATGATCACAGATAAACCCTCGATCTGCGGTACAGCTTCTGGAACGAACGCCTTAGACCTTGAACTTGCGCACACTTGTTCCATAGGCATACGTGATGTATTGCCAATCTCCATGTACTCTTCTTCTGTAAAGAGCTCGGGAATGAAGTGCGGCAGATCATCAAGAATAGTTTCTTGGTCTGAGGACTTGTGGTGTTCGAACACTTCCTCTATGATCGGAGGAGGTGGATCAAATGTAAGGGCAAGGATTGGCCGCTTGTCTGTGGGGGTTGTTGGTGGTGTTGGTGGGTCGTCGAAGACTCCTGTGTACTCCGTAGAGCTGAGAACCTTCTCCAAGATTTCTCGTACCTCGTCCACTGTCTTGTATAACACTGACCCTGCGGAAGTGATGTTCAAGAACTGTGCACTTTTCGGCTTCAATCCACCAACAAAATGCTGCATAAGCATTTCCTCTGGAATGTTATGCGGTGGCCCTGAGTTGGCCAGCTGAATGAATCTCTCCCACGTGGCTCCAAGTGACTTGTCACCTTGCTGATATGTCATCAGCTCGACTCTAAGCTTTAAGATCTTGGAGACAGGATCGAAGAACAGACAGAACTCGTCCTTGAGTTTGATCCAATCTCCGCTAAATCTCCTTGCAGTCCGGTCATACCAAGATTTTGCATTTCCCATCAGAGAAAATGGGAAAAGTTTCCATCGTATGGTGTCTTGGTTTACGTCGGGTATAATAAGAAGAGAGCAATTCTCTTCAAAAACCTGCAAGTGAGCATAGGGACTTTCATCTTTCGTTCCACCGAAAGACTGTGCACGAACCATGGCAACGAGACTGGGACGGATCTCGAAGCCATGTGGTGGTATGGGGTGGCAAGATGAAGGCGGTTCCAAATACTCGCTAGATGGAGCCGTCGGATAACTAGGAGAAAACTCCATCTGGTAGATGGTTATGGGGGTAAAGTGTACGGCTAAAAGGATCCTACACTAGTGTTACTACCGTCCCCCGGCAACGGCGCCAGAAAAGCTTGTTGGCACTCCTTAGCCTAACTAAATCCGCAAGCGCACGGAGTACGATGTAGCCTTTCACCAGGGGAGTAAGAACCTGGATATTGAATCCAAGGAACGGTAGACGCGACTAGCCTTGAACTTTTCTAACCGGACCCACCAGGGAGCACAAGGTAAGCGGGTAGAGAGCTTGACTTTAGTTAGCTACTTGTTACCCCAGACAAACTATCTATATCTAATCTGATCTGCTTCGACGGCTAGAACGGGAAGAACTCAGAACGGGATGAGAGAGGGGTTCTTTCGGGCTCAGCACTACTGTTATGAGTACACCCGAACCTGGTGGAGTACAAAGGACGGATAGGAATGTCACCACCTGCCGCCTACCACTGCAGTTCCGTGGGGTGCAACACAACCTGAGATGGCTAGCCAGCACAGGCACCACGCCTAAGCTTTCAGCCACTGACCTCCACCCAACGCGAAGGGCTATAGAGGAAACCCCAAACAAGAGTCACTGTCACTCGCGCAGACTCAGGTACCCGCATATCAAATATAAATAAGATTGATTGCTGAAAGTAATTCGTAAACTAGCGAGGTACTAAAGGCAAGGGACCGAGGACTTACTGAAGATAACTCCTGAAGTATATTCCTCTGGGGTGGAAATGTTGAGATGAGACCGAGAGGAAATCCCGGACTCTCTCTACAAAGCTTGGCTGTCACCCAAGCAACTCACCCACTCTCTCCCTAATCTAACTCTAAAGATGAGAACTTCTCAGTAGACTACTCTTCTCTCCTTTGGATGGTGTCTTCTCAAGGTGGAGGGGTGACCCTTTTATAGTCTTCAGAGGTGGTTGCCGGCGTCAAGCTTAAGCTAAGCTTGTTCTTAACTGCCACGCGAAGGGGGGCACGTGGCAGCCTCAGGGGGAGGCCGGCCGGCCTAGGCCAGGCCGTGGCACCGCCTTCTTTAGGGACGCTCTGGATTGATCCCTGAGGTCGGGAACGGTTGATTTGGATTAAAGCTGTCCGAGAATCCAAGGTTGGTGGGCCCTTCAATCCATGCAAGTGTAGCTTAGGCCTTTCGGGTCCTTGGATCAAACCGGCGTTGATCGCACGTCTCAGGATCATTGGTGTTGTGTTTGTAATCTTCTGGATCAAAGACGTGGCAAGGAGCCATAGAAGGGAGCCGGTCGGCCTATGCCAGGCCGGCCGGCCTGGCCTTGTGCCCAAAGTGGCTTCGGCGCGGAGGAGCCACCGCCACAGACGGAAGATTCCGCACCTCTGCAGCCGTTGCCCTAGCGCAGGCGGCGCCCGGGGCAACGCGCGGAACGCCGAAGGGCGGCTCGAGCTCTCTCCCTTGAGCAACATGATGCCAGCGACGCCTCGCCCGCCGTGGCAACAGGGTCAGCCACACTTCCACCACCAGTCCCCATGGAGAGCCCTGGGGGAAAGGGCTCGACCGAACCGTCACCCTTCCCCATCGGAATGCGCAACGCCGACATGACGTACGCCTCGTCAGTCAGCACGACTCTGGATGCATACGAAGACCTGCCAGGCCACCATCTTATCTCGATCCGTAACCTCATCACGTCCTCCGCGGGCGACTCGTACCCTTGCTTCGACAGCAAAGGGAATGCGTCCGCCCACGAGGCCCCAGGATGGGACTACTCCGGGCTCCAAGACCCAAGGGCTCTGCTGTCGTTCCAAGCCGCTGCGGACTACTGCCTCCCCTACTTCGACGATTCCAGCAACGGAGACTACGACCCCACGAGCGAGTGCTTTGTTGTGCTCGGAACGGAGGAACAAGGCCCCGCAGGCAGAGGGACAAGCGGTGCGGCAGACCGCCCACGTGACCCGGCGCCCTCACGACCGGGGACGCCCCCAGGTGACAACGCCCTGCGGCACACACAACTCGCTCAAGTACAAGAGCTGGAGACCAACCTGGAGGAAGAGCGTCGTCAAGTCCGAAGGCTGCACACCGCGATTGAGGCGACACGCTCCAAGCCGCACGTACATGCCAAGGAGGCGACGCGCGTCGCACGAACCCGGATCGAGGCCGACGACAACGTGGATGATCCACTGGCTCTAGGGAGGACTAGCCAGAAGCTCATCGCTGCGGCAACACTGATTCGGGCCATGCCTGAACCGTCAACACTCGAGGGCTGCAACCTGCGCTGTGAGGCACAGGTGCTCCTCGAGCAAGCGGCGGTGCAACAGGCCACGAGCTCTGCGTCCCGCATGCGCCACACGACCGCCATGGAAGTCATGGGGGACAAGCAGGATCGTGCAGAGTCAGTGCACACCCCACTTCGAGAAGGGGTCAAAAAGATGCCCGTGAAGCAGCGACTCCTAGACACGCGCGGCGATGAAGATGACGCGCGACACGTCTTGAACAAGAAGAAGCTAGACACCACGTCTGGCTACCACCCTCGTCGGGGAGGTCGATTCGACAGCAAGGAAGATCGAAGCCCGTCACCGGAACCTCCTGGCACTCGCGTGTTCAGTCGAGAGATCCGCGCGGCTTTGATCCCCTCACACTTTCACCAACCCACAACCATCATCAAGTACTCAGGACAGACGGACCCCAAGGTTTGGCTCAACGAATATCGTCTTGCTTGCATGTTAGGTGGCGCAACCGACGATGCGGTTATCATCCACAACTTGCCTCTCCATCTGGCGGACTCTGCGCGGACCTGGCTCGAACACCTGCCCGCGGACTAGATCCATAATTGGGACGACCCGATCGAGACCTTCGTGGGAAACTTTCAGGGCACATATGTGCGCCCAGGAAACTCCTGGGACCTACGAGGTGTCGCCAGAAGCCCGATGAGTCCTTGATGGACTTCATCCGACGTTTCTCCAAATGTTGCATCGAGCTCCCAAGCGTCGGCGATTCGGAGGTCATACATGCTTTCTTGCAAGGCACGACCTGCAAGGACTTGGTGCGCAAGCTGGGACGACATCCATCAACAGCGTGGGCGGGTTGTTCGATGTGGAGCAAGCGCCAACAAGGGAAAACGCGTGGAGCAAGCGCCAGCACAAGGCGGCAAACCCAAGGAAAAGAAGCAGAAGCGGAACAAGAAAGGCAAGAGCCCCAACAAGAGATGCAAGCATAGGAGCTAGACGAGGACTCCGACGAGGTCCTCGCGGCGGATCCTGCACGCAAAGGACCAGGGGGACACCCTCGAGGCCCAGTCATCTTCGACAACATGCTCAAAAAACCATGCCCCTACCATAGGGGCGTGGTCACTCACACCCTCGAACAGTGTGAGATGCTTAAGAAGTACTACAACCGCATTAATTGCGGTTGGTGTCACCGTCACTGACCGCTGGGTCCCGCCGCATGGGGAACCAGCGTGCGCGTGCGCAGTAACGACCACGACCGCCCGAGGCGCCGTAATTTCCCTGCAGCATGTCCCATCTAAACCGCCCACCGCCTGCGTTTTCTCTGCCTAAAAGGACGCGCCACTTCACCTGGCTCAAGCCACGTCAGCCACGATCGCCCGGGTAAATATCGTGGCTCTGCTCCGTCAAGAGCGGAACGGAATATTCTTTGAGGGATGCCTTCGCAGGTAAGAAAACTCCCTCTCGAGGCTCCCCAGATTAACAAAGTCAGGGGCGAAAGGGCCGTGCCCGCGCCAGTTCACCCTCGAACGAGGAGTTTGAGGGTGCCCCGTGTCGCGTTCAAGGCTAGACAAAGGCAGCCAGATCGAGGGGTCCCAACGAGGGAGAGCAAACGAGCCCTCGGCCTCGGCGAAGGGACCTAGCCCTGCCTGGCAAACCTTTGCAAAGGCTTTTATGAGATGTGTCTCTGGACCTCGAGCCGACCCCTAAAGAATGGGGAATGGACGTCCACTTGAACAACCCGTTACCAGCACACCGAGGCACCCGTAGCTCGCGGCCCGTTCATGGGTAGCACGGGATCGCGTCACCCCTCCTCCATGCGGAAGGGCAACGAGGGTCGTAACACGAAGTCGAGGGTTCCCCTAATCGATCCTGCTCAGGCCCGGGCTCAGGGGAATTTCTCGCATCACTACCAAGTGACACACCCTTGGGGGCGGACCCCGTAATCACCGGGACATCGAGTCCGTAGAGGGTCGACACCCGTGAACTCACGAGCGGAGCAACCAAATTGCGGTCGAACCAAGCTTGGCCATGATTCCTCAACGTAGATTACCGATACCGGGTGGAACAATGTCGAGGCCGGTTGAAACAAACGATGAGCCCGTGAGCCGCTTGGTTAACCACGAGAAAGGACACTCTTTAAGTCCTTGGACGAGCACGTTCGCTCCACCAAGGCCTCAGGGGCTACATCCGCGGGCGCGCCCCACGCAAGTCTTCACATCTTGCAAGCTGGATGCCTACGATTCCGCACTGGTCAGGAAATCAGCCTATGCAGGATCGATCCTCAACCCTGCACAGGCTTGGGGGCTACTGTTGGTGTCAACCATAAATGGGTCACTAATACTATGGGGATATCACCTCATAAATCCTCACGAACGAACAAAGCCAATCGCTAATTAAGCATCGGCTGCATCAAGCGTGGGCACCCTCCCCGCCTCACTCGAGAGTACCCGTTCACCCTCGTGGGTATGGGAACACCGCCTCGATCGAGGCCTCCCCAGTCGAGGCTTGAGGAACCCCCGACGAACGTCTCTGCCTTGCTCGAGGCTACCCCTCGACTACAGGGCCCACGTGGAGGTCTATCGGCCCATGGACAAGGGCATTTAATGGCTTTGTCCCACAGCGAGGCGCGGAAACCAAAGGCTTAATCCCTGCCCACTCCGGGTCATCTCTGCCAACTCCTGTCACTGTGCGGCCTTCCCTGGCACTATACAGACGTGCGTGGCACTGTGCAGACAGGCCGGCGCTGTTGCACTCTCCTGTGCCGTCTAACCAGGCATGGGAAGACCTCGAAGGAATAGGAGGAGACCCTCGAAAGGCGTACGACCCATCATCAGAAGCAGCAACGGACGACGCGAGCCCTCGAGGTGGGGGGATAGGATGCCTGCGTCATCTACAGAGGTCGCCACGCCGCCTACTGGGACCAAGGACGCCAGACCATTCTGCACAGATGAAGGGACGTGCAACTAAGAGAGCCATGCCCGGTGCCACACCGCCCCGTACGAGACCACTGGAGGACATGTCGTCTCCAATACATGTTATTGTCCCTCCTTGGACTATAAAAGGAGAAGGCAGCCCCCTGAAATGGGGACGGAGGAACGACCCGCGTACTCACACGCATCTGCGCTCAACCACACGCTAAGGGACTTAGAGACCTCACCTCCTCTCCTGCCTTGCTTGTAGCCCCCTACTACAAGCACCCCCAGCGCGAGTCAATACAGCGCTCACGCGTACTCTGCTGGACGTACAACCCAAGGCCAGAACCAGGATAAACCCTTGTCGGTGATATATTCTCCGGCAGTCTTGAGGACCCGGTGTGTCCAAGGACCGGTGGATGGTCGCTTCCTGGTGTGATGAGTGATTGACAACGTGGTGTGGATTGACGTTTCCCTTGGCTCAAGTATTGCAGGTGTAGAATGCGGCTTGGTTGCATTGGTGCAGGTGAAGAACAGGCGCGAAAGGTCTTAGCCATGGCGGCCTCCGAGGAGCGGAGAGACAAGTAGGCTTGGTTCGAGGGACCCGGTGGCCGGTGGATCAAGTGCGGTTCACATGCTGGCAAGAACGAGCAAGGGGACGTGGTTCCGGTGCGAGGTAGCGGCTCACAACCGAAGCTCGTACGCGGACGAGAAGCCGGCGCAAGGTGGCGGCTAACAACCGAAGTTTGCGCGCGGGGTTTGGTGATTTGGCCACAAAATCATCGGTGGACGGTTTCCCTTGGTTTGGGCCTCAAAACCAAGGACCGAGGACTCGACGTGGCGAAGATGGGCCGTTGGGCTGCTGGGCTGTATGTACCCGGCAGTGCCGAGTTGGACAACTCGGCAGTGCCGAGTACATGCACCCGACTGGGCTGGCCCAAGAACGGCGTCGAGGAGCTTCGATCCGGAGGACACGCGGCGTGACTGCAAGGCTTGCGTCGGAGGGAAGCTAGCTTGCAGTGGAAGGTGCCCGAGCCGGAAAATATCTGAGATCAAAATGTCAAATTTGCCCCTGAGGGGTATGTATCACTTAGGGGTAGTTTAGTCTTTAGGACACCACCACTTGGACTACTAATAGGCCCTTCAGGGCTGGTGGCTGTTATCTCTTTAGTTACCTTTTATTTGGCTTGTTTAGTTTTCCTCTTCCTTTCATCCCCTCCACCTAGAACTACTTCGAATCATTCCTAGTTTGTATAGGTGAATTCATGGTTATGTGATTGAGATTGTGCTGTTCATCTTTGTGCCATGATTTGATTTCCCGAGCTCCTTCTTCCTTTTCTATTTTCGTGGGTATTTTTGGAGCTATTTTTGGGGGATTTTCGTTCTTCTCTATCTAGGGCGTTTTCTCTCGGATTTCTTTGGGGGATTCACGTATGAGTGCCTTGTGCCTCTTTTGCTGGTGATCCTTTGCCCCCAAGCGCCGAGAATCGCTTCAGATTTGAGATTTTCGGGATGAACTTGATGTCATGGTGTTCATCACGAGATCTGAGTTTCCGGGAGTTGTACTGAGTTAGAGGCCGAGATCTTTTGGGAAAACACTCCACTGGAGGTCTATATCATCTGACCAAAATCTCGCCTCAAGAGCTCAAGTCGTTTGGGAGATCCATCCTCGAGTTGACTTTGGGGCTGTGCTGTTTGCGTATACTCGGCACTGCCGAGTTGTGGAAACCGGCACTGCCGAGTACATAGACTCGAGGGGTGCTTTTGTGCTGTGTGTATTCGGCAGTGCCGAGTTCTGAAAACCGGCAGTGCCGAGTACACACACCCAGTGGCTGTTTCGGTGAAGTTTTTGGATCGAGGATTCTTTCTGTGTTTCCGCTGCATGTTTCTTGTTCCTAGGGTCAGTAGCATCTCAGTTGCTACGTGATCTTGGCAAGATTGTGATACGAAGTCCGGAAGTGATTTTGGGGTGAAAGCCGAATTGATTTGGAGAAGAAAATTTTATCGGCTCCCATTCACTCCCCCCCTCTCTGGTCGCCGTTTCGGTCCTTCAATTGGTATCAGAGCCGGTTACGGGTCTTTGCGACTCTAACCAGTCTAAGATCCAAAGATGGCGTACCAAGATCGGGGTTCCGGGCCTCCGCACTTCGATGGGAAGAACTACCCGAACTGGGTTGCGCGTATGGGCGCTTTCTTGCGAGGCAAAGGAAAGTTGCTGTGGGATGTGACCAAAGATGAGAACTATGTCAATCCCACCAACTTAGATGCCCAGGATGCAAAGGATAGGTTTGAGGCAAACGCTAGAGCTGTTGACTACTTGTTCCGTTCTTTGTCTGCCGAGGAGTTTGAGCGTGTTTTGGGCGAGGACCTAGCTTGCCAGATCTGGCAGAAGCTCAAGGTAGCCCACGGTGGTGATAGCCATGTCAAGGCTAGGCTTTTCTCGATGTACAGGAGGGAGTATGAGAACTTTGCTCATTTGCCTGGAGAGTCTGTTGATGCTTTGTTTCAGCGTTTCACTTCGATTGTCAACAACATGAAAGCCAACATTACCGTGCTCCCATACTCGGATCATGACCGAGCTATCAAGCTCTTGCAAGCACTTGATAGATCCGTGTGGGGTGCCAAGGTTGAGGCGATTATGGAGTCGGCAAACTATGAGACTCTTTCTGTTGATGAGCTTTTCTCGAAGTTGAAGTCTTCTGAGGTTGACAGGCAGTTGCTTGCCAAGGCTAAGAGTCCGACTGATCCCTATAGTCTGGCTCTAGTCGGTGGCTCTGGATATGGACATGCTAACACGCCTAGACACTTTGCTTTGTCTTCTCTTGTGTCCCTTCCAGATGAAGAGTATGAGGTGCTGAGCGAGGAGGATCTCGCGTTGCTCACGAGGAGG
>WEIB01000971.1:0-22598 GCA_015476505.1 Urochloa ruziziensis | reverse complement strand
GGGGGCAAAGGATCACCAGCAAAAGAGGCACAAGGCACTCATACGTGAATCCCCCAAAGAAATCCGAGAGAAAACGCTCGGGAACAAGAAGAACGAAAATCCCCCAAAAATAGCTCCGAAAATACCCACGAAAATAGAAAAAGAAAAGGGAGCTCGGGAAATCAAATCATGGCACAAAGATGAGCAGCACAAACTCAATCACATAACCATGAATTCACCTATACAAACTAGGAATGATTCGAAGTAGTTCTAGGTGGAGGGGATGAAGGGGAAAACAAGTTCAAAGTAAAACCTAAAGAGATAACTAGAGAGATGACAGCCACCAGCCCTGAAGGGGCATATTAGTAGTCCAAGTGGTGGTGTCCTAAAGACTAAACTACCCCTAAGTGATACATACCCCTCAGGGGCAAATTTGACATTTGGTCTTCAGATATTTTCCGGCTCGGGCACCTTCCACTGCAAGCTAGCTTCCCTCCGACGCAAGCCTTGCAGTCACGCCGCGTGTCCTCCGGATCGAAGCTCCTCGACGCCGTTCTTGGGCCAGCCCAGGGGGGCGGTTAAACCGGCCCTGGGGGGCGGTTAAACCGCCCCTGTCAGCCCAACTAGGCCCAGCTGCCCAAGTCCGCCTCGTCGAGTCCTCGGTCCTTGGTTTTGAGGCCCAAACCAAGGGAAACCGTCCACCGATGATTTTGTGGCCAAATCACCAAACCCCGCGCGCAAACTTCGGTTGTTAGCCGCCACCTTGCGCCGGCTTCTCGTCCGCGTACGAGCTTCGGTTGTGAGCCGCTACCTCGCACCGGAACCACGTCCCCTTGCTCGTTCTTGCCAGCATGTGAACCGCACTTGATCCACCGGCCACCGGGTCCCTCGAACCAAGCCTACTTGTCTCTCCGCTCCTCGGAGGCCGCCATGGCTAAGACTTTTCGCGCCTGTTCTTCACCTGCACCAATGCAACCAAGCCGCATTCTACACCTGCAATACTTGAGCCAAGGGAAACGTCAATCCACACCACGTTGTCAATCACTCATCACACCAGGAAGCGACCATCCACCGGTCCTCGGACACACCGGGTCCTCATTCATCTTCTGAGAATTAAAACTCCGGATCGAGGGATGGTGAATCCTCCTTAGGAGCTTTGAACTCCTTATCAGAAAATTTGAATTCATCTTCCGAGAATTGAAACTCTGGCTCGAGGGATGGTGAATCCACCTTAGGGGATTCAGACTTGTCTCTTGAGCATTGGAGACCCAGGAATCTTGAGAATCAGGATGCCGTCTTAAAGAATGGAACATACTGTTGGGCATCGATCCAGGATTCTTCTTGTGGGTCGGAGGTCACTACTTCAGATTTTCTGTAAGCATCATCTTCTTTTCCTGGTGATGATGGGACATCACCGTATGCTATCGATTCATCGTCATCGAACATGGAATAAAAGAAAGGTTGATGATGATCATAGGAGGGCTTAGGATCTGAGGTAGGGGGTTTTGGTTTGGCAACGTTCTGTGGGCAAGGTGATGGGGAATGACCAAAAGCATTCATTCTATCAGCAGGCTCTTGAGATTTTTGAGGCAGATCTTCGTATACTCCGGTGTGCTTAGTATCCTTGAGCATCTTATCTAGGATGGCTCTCCCCTCACTTACGATTAAGAAGAAGAAAGAACCTTTAGAAGCTGCATCTAAAAGGAGTGCACTCTCTTTTCTAAGACCACCAGCAAAGTGTTGTAGGCGCATAGCCTTGGGTATACCCAAATCTGGCCCTGAAGCTAAAAGTTTGCTGAAACGAGCCCAAGCTGCTCCCAAAGATTCTCCCTCTCGTTGCTTGAAAGAGAGGGCTTCTGTACGAAGGGCAATGACCTTCGATACGGGGAAGAATTTGAGACAAAACTCATCGTAGGTGGAGAAGGTCAAATTCTTCCCCGTATCGAAGGTCATTTCCCTTCAATACATAAGCCCTCTCTTTCAAGCAACGAGAGGGAGAATCTTTGGGAGCAGCTTGGGCTCGTTTCAGCAAACTTTTAGCTTCAGGGCCAGATTTGGGTATACCCGAGGCTATGCGCCTACAACACTTTGCTGGTGGTCTTAGAAAAGAGAGTGCACTCCTTTTAGACACAGCTTCTAAAGGTTCTTTCTTCTTCTTAACCGTAAGTGAGGGGAGAGCCATCCTAGATAAGATGCTCAAGGATACCAAGCACACCGGAGTATACGAAGATCTGCCTGAAAAATCTCAAGAGCCTGCTGATAGAATGAATGCTTTTGGTCATTCCCCATCACCTTGCCCACAGAACGTTGCCGAACCAAAACCCCCTACCTTAGATCCTAAGCCCTCCTATGATCATCATCAACCTTTCTTTTATTCCATGTTCGATGACGATGAATCGATAGCATACGGTGATGTCCCGTCATCACCAGGAAAAGAAGATGATGCTTACAGAAAATCTGAAGTAGTGACCTCCGACCCACGAGAAGAATCCTGGATCAATGCCCAGCAGCATGTTCCATTCTTTAAGACGGCATCCCGATTCTCAACACTCCCGGGTCTCCAATACTCAAGGGACAAGTCTGAATCCCCTAAGGAGGATTCACCATCCCTCGAGCCGGAGTTTCAATTCTCGGAAGATGAATTCAAATTTTTCGATGAGGAGTTCAAAGCTCCTAAGGAGGATTCACCATCCCTTGATCCGGAGTTTCAATTCTCGGAAGATGAATTCGAATTTTCCGATGAGGAGTTCAAAGCTCCTATCTCATCAAACCCCTCAGAATTCCCAACATCATATCAATTTTGCGATTTCGAGGAGAATGCTTTCCTTCTTGATCCAGAAAAATCAAAAGACTTCCATATCGAAGAGAAAGAAACGCCTCAAGAATACTACAGGCTTGATTCTAAAAATATTGCTCTATAGATATTCCTGAGGTAGCAAATTCCATGTCGGGTTCGGAAGAAAATGATGAGCATGGATATTTCGTCTTTGAGAAACCCAAGGATCCATGTTTCCCTATGGATACTCCATCTACTCCCACCATTAGCACACACGATGGCTCCAACCATCACATGCCCCATCATAACAATTTCAAAAGGGTGGTTATGGATGATTTTGTTTATCATAAGTATTGCAAATCTCGTCGTGGTATGTTGTGCTAACCTTGCAGCTAGAGAAATGACATTCGAAGATTGGTGATGGAGGGAGCCACAACACCAAGCTAGCTGCTACTTCGAAAAGAGGCTCCCAAGGTCGAGCTTTTGACCATAAACAAGCACTGCCGGGAGGTAACCCATCTTTTCATTCATTTTTTTCTCTCCTTTCAAATTCCATCATAAAAATATGATAATAACAATAAAAATTTTCAATGTATAAAACCGAACAAAGTTTCATGACATAATTTTAGGACTCGCTTCCTTCGGGTATTTTTGTCACTAACCTTTCAGGTTGAGACTCGAATAAATGAAGAGTTGGGCAAAAGGCTACAGCCTCAGACGCTCAGTTTTTGGCACCAAGTGTCGCAAAATCTGAGCGTGGGGGAGGACATAATTTGAGCACGAAGCAAATCATGGTGAATCCTTCAACGCTGGTTTGCACTTTTATTCCCCCACTTGAGGTTATTTCATAATGTTCATATCTTTGGATTAAGCCTCTTGTTCATATGAAAAAAATGAATGATGATATACATACAACAAGTTATCTTTATCACAAAAAGCATCTCACATGTCGGCGAGCACAAGGTTTATTCCTTAACTCGTACTCTATGCTTGTGGCATCAGAAATTCAGGAGGATCTTGCCTAGTTGTTGACAAGTGTGAGATAATGAGATAGAAGTGTTTCTTTCTTCTTATTAATTCTTACTTGGAGACTTTTCTTTGAAAAAAATCATGAAAACCCTTAGGCTCAGAATCCCTCAATGGTTGAAAATTCCTACCAGAGCCAAATATTTCACATGCTCAAACCCTTACATATGCCACCTATATAGTTGTGTTGAGTTTTGTCAAACTTTGTGTCCTTATGGGAAAATGACATATGAATACCGATCATTTCTTCCTTTGCATCTATCCTTTAGTGCTAGCCTTCCCATGTCTGGATATGCTGATTCCAAAATGGATTCTTGCATCCACTTTCATCAGACATTCCTCCATCAAACCAAACCAAAATCATTTCATCCATATACCCTTGACCAAATCCTATCCACAAATATGGCCTTTCAAAATAAATACTCTAGCCATCCCTTCCCCATTTTTGAGAGAAGACATGGATCCATCGAGCAAAAAAAACTTGCCTAGTTATGGGCAAAGAAAAAAAAAGAGAGATAGAGAGCTCGATAGTTTCAAGTCTTCAAAGTCCTAATAGGGATCCATGCAAAATAAAGAGTACCGCTCAAGGCCATATTCTTCCAAAAGCATAATTTATGGTTTGTTCATCACAATCCTTTGTGCTTGTGTTGTGTCCATTTTCTCCCCCATCCTTGATTATCTATTTCTCAATGATCGGAATATGAAGTGTCACAACTTCCACTAGGACCAATTTTTGACTTAACAATATACACAACATAGGTGGGTGTTGGCACTCCTTAGCGTCACGTTTTAGCAACGCTCAAGAGCGCGTAGATATATGTCGTTGTATGCAAAATTAATTCTGCAAGCGCACAGAATATATCTCGTTGTAGCACTTCACCTTGGGTGCAACCCCAGGATATCGTATTTATATTTCCGCAGGGAAGCAGATGGTTAAAGTGTATTGAAGAATGAAATGATACATCTTGCCAGAAATATCAAGCCACAAACCCAGGGGCACAAACTCTAGGTTTGGGTGGATAATGGTCAAGTTAATGACCGGATAGAAGGTCTGAAAGACCAGCGACACACGGAGCACCTATTTCTAAAGAAAAGGAAAGACGTTGGGAGAGACCGACCTAGACTCTTTCTAACTCAGAGCAAAAGGCACTCTAGCCTTAGCCTAGACCCTAGCTTAATACCGGGAACAGAGCTCGCTTCGATGGCTAGAACGGGAGAACCTCAGAACGGGATGAGAGAGGGGGTTCTCCGGGCTCAGCACTACTATTATGAGTACACCCGAATGTGGTGGACTACGAAGGATGGACAGGCTGTCACCACCTGCCGCCTACCACTGCAGTTCCGTGGGGTGCAACACACTTCCTAGTTAATCAACAAGCCAGACACCACGTCTGCACTCGATGATTAAGATTTCTCTTGAGGCCTGTCAAGAGAAATCCCCGTCTTCCCTAAGGCGTCTTACGGCCCGGTCAAGGCGAGCAAACCCGCGAGATAAAACCCGGTAGAGCTAAACTAAACTCTACACTAAAACTAAAGGGGAAAGGACTTTGCTCTAAAGAGAGCAAGATCTTTACTCTAAAAGAAGAGCAAGAGATAAATATAAAAGATAACTTAAGCTCTGAAGTAAGAAAGTAATTATATAAATAACCTCTTCAAAAGAAGGAAAGGATACAAGAGCTTTACCAGAACTCCGAAGACTCCAAAGATCTGAGCTAAGCTCGAGTCGACTCTACTCCCAACTCTAATCCTAATCTAAGAAATGAAAAAGATACTAGAGCTCCCTTCAAGTAAAGACTTGAGATATGTGGTGTGTGTCTTCCCAAGGTGAATGAGCTGCCTTTTATAGTCTCCAGGGGGTGGATGTCAGCGTCATTAGCATGCCAAGGATCTGCTTAGGCTTCACGCGAAGGAGGAGACGTGGCGGCCACAGAGGGAGGCCGGTCGGCCTGGGCTAGGCCGACCGGCCTGGCCCTGGTGCCACTTCGCACCGTCCTCTGCATGGACGGTCCTGATGCTCTCCCAAGGTCGGTAACAGTTGCGTTTAGTTGAAGCTTGTCCGAGAATCCTAGGATGTGGGCCCTTCAATCCATGTGCTTTCACCTCTAGGCCTTCCGGGTCCTTGGATCAAACCGACGTTGTTTGCACGGTGCTTGATCATCCTGGGCACTTGGCATGGCTTGTGGATCAATGACGTGGCCAGACCTGGCCAGGGGCGGCCGGTCGGCCTGGGCTAGGCCGGCCGGCCTGGCCCTGTGCCAGGTTTGGCCCTTGTTTCTCCTGGTTCATCCTGCAAGCACAACTCATCCAAAACATGTGGAATTTGTCATTAAAAAATACTTTTATGCATGGAGTATGGTATGATCATCCTCATTTTACCGAAATGTTGACGGTCACTACGGGGTTATAATGGCCGTCAACACGCCCCCAAGCTTAGACTCTTGCTTGTCCTCGAGCAAGGCTAAAACTCTAGGTTCGGTAGGTCAGGAGTTGCTTCAATGTGTATACTCTTAAAGTACCTTGTGCTTAAGCCAAAACTCAACGAATCACTTGAATAAGTTGGCGTAAAAGAGAACTCATACCATGGTTCCACGTGGGGCTGCATCGATTCACGTTTTGGGCTATTGAGAGCTTGAACGGTCATCTCTAAAGTATTTCCTGCAACTTTTCAGGTTCCATCTCGGAGATATGAATTTTTTTCAAAAGGTGGTTTACTCATTCCCCGATGGTACTCTCGAGTCACTCAAGGTGTTTAATCCTCACTCTTGGTCGGGATTGACCAATGTTTCCCTACACTAAGGCTGAAGTGGAGTTGTAGGTAGGGTAAGAGTGGCATACCTTGGTTACTTCTGTTGTCGAGTCGAAGAGTGGTTCGCGAGCGATGGCACTCATCAAATTCCGGTCTTTGGAATTCATGGGGTTTCAAATGGAGAGGGAGAAGGTGTGATGCTCAAAGGTCTTTGGGACTCCTTATTATTTTCTCTCTCTCATATTTTTGAGATGTTTCTTCTCTCTCTTTTTTTTCAGATGGAGCATTTGTCTCCATTTTTTTTCGAATACATCTCTTCTCTTACTTTGGTAACAGAGCGGAATTCAGCTTTGTATGGAGTAATTGAGGACCTTTTGGGTGAGCTTTATGATGAGGTGAGTGTATGTCATCGACGGTGGACGTCAACCCCGGAGCGGGACTTTGACTAGTCAGACATTTTGAGGCTGAGGTGGATGGGAAGACCAGTAAATGTCAAGTGCCTTCTGCAAGCGGACTTCACCATTCGACAAGACTCAAAGCAACTCAAGATAGCATATGGTAGTTCAACAAATGTATAACTGTTTAGGCTCTGGATAGGACATTTTAAACCATCGAGGAAGATTCACCATGTAACATTTTATAAAAACTTCCGAGAGGTTCCTTACTAAGCTTGCAGTTATACCTCGAAACAAACCATATCAAAACTCACAATAACTTAAACAATGAACAAGTGCTCTTGCTCCCACAGTTTTATCATGGCGGATCCTTAAATGCCAACGAACATAAATACTCAAGAGTAAAGGATTAAGCACGAGGCACTTAGAGGGCATAAACAGAGCAACTATTCATCATTCCAGAGGTTCTCAACCATAGTTCCATACATAAAGACATCTTTTGGAGCTTTTATTATGTTTTATTTATTTATTTATTTTTTTTAGCATTTTATTTCATCATAGCACGGCAAGGCAAGGCAAGGCAAGGCAACGGCAAGGCAAACGGCGACGGCTTTCGATCATACCTGAGACTCCCCCAAGCTTCGATGAAGCTCACTGGTAGTACTGGTTGGGGTCGTAGTGCATGTAGTCGAAGAAGTCGTGCATGTCGGTCTGGAGGGATGTGGTCATCCCCCAGTTCTGCTGCGTGAGATCAGTGTTGTGTGCAACTTCATCTCTGAGTTGCTGTTGTTGCAGCGTCATCGTCTCCAACCTAGTATTAAGATCAGCGATCCCTCGGGAGACCGGGTTCTCGTAGTCATACCTGGCGGAGGCGGATGGTCCGACCTGTGGGCCGTATCCTGCCATTCCTTGGTGGTAGTCGAATGCCTCCTCAATGTTCATGTTGGCAGTGGGGTTCTCCGTCGGCTGCTGGTAGTCGTACTCGGGCTGCTGCTGGTAGCGGTACTCGGGCTGTGGTGCGGTAGAAGTTCCGGCTTCACCATCATGCCTGGCTCGCCTGCCACGTGTTGTAAGGCCTGCAACACTGTGGCGAGCGGGTTCCCTCCTTCTGAGAAGCATGGTTAGACTTCTCGCTGATCTCAGCAACAAAGCTGGGCATGGAAGCTCGACTTCGTTGATGAAACCAGGATAACACATGAAAAGAGTATGGCCAGGGCCCTCGCGCATCAAGTGACCCTGGATGAAATGGTCTAAACCAATGCAAGACTGATATTCTTGTGTAGCGGGAAGAAAAGTGACTTGAGCGCCCTGCAAAGCACCAACATGGGTGGCAATGCGGGTGACTAGCGAGGTTATGTCAATTGTGGCTCAGCCACTGACTAACCTCTGCCAGTTCTCAAGCATGCTCATGACCGGTGAAAAACGAATTTTCTTGACCATGGCATAAAGGCACTCTAAATCAGGCAAGAGGCAAAGACGCAAATCAGCGCGTGGGTGGACCACCATAGCGATCCACTTCGCCAGGAAACGAAGAGTGGGGTTTTGGATGGCAGTGATGCTATTCTTCCCCGAGGATGGCTCGCCTGTGATGCTATCCCACCATGCGGCACAGTTGTACCGGTGGTTAGTCACCAACAGGTTGGCATCAATGATGCATCTCTTGTTGAAACCAAGAGCCTCACTGAGTTGCTTCGGGGTCAAGATAAAATCCTCATTGAAAAACCGAAAGCAAATGTTTGTCTCGTTGGGACGAACTTCGATTTTCAAACTCATCAAAAACTCCATGGTAAGAAAGTGTGAACCTGTTTCCGTGACGGGGTAGAAGTTTTGCCATCCGGCATTGTTGAACGCCCGTTCCATGTCTCCTCCGAGACTGGTCTTGATCAGCAGCATGGGGTCGAAGTACTTGGCGTGTGTGTAGTAGCGGCTCTGGAGCTGGTCCAGCACCGTTCTCTCTTCTTCAGTCCGAGCAATGATGTGCTCGACCCGAGTCATGATCCGGATGCGGAGCCTGTTCCTAGGCACCTCCTCCTCCTGGGACTCTGTGTCTTGTCAAGTTGAGTCGACAGACATAGTGTCCCGGGAAGTAGATGATCCCTGAGAGCGACGAGAGCTCGAAGAGGTGAGCTTGGTCACGACTCCGCGTGCCGTCTGACGTGCCTTAGTCCACATGATTCCTGCAAAAGGTTAGTCTCACAATACCCCAAGGAAATCAGGGGTTAGACAGTCAGAGGTTAGGCGTTCTTGTGGGAGATTAATCACCACAACTTGGTTAGTCGTTCTTGTGGGGTAAGAACCACCACAAACGTTCTCGTTCAACCGGCAGGGGTTTGTTCTCACAAGAATTCAAGAATGGATTTTAGCAGAATTTCCTTGTGGTTTAAACTCTAACCTTACTTAGAGAATTTCGAAATTCAAGCGAGGGAGAAGGGAAACGCTCAGGATGCACGCATACCTGTGCTTGGGGTGTCTTCCTTCTGTGCTGGGCACCGGTTTTTATAGAGGCGCAGCAGGGGGAGGCCGGCCGGCATGAGGCAGGCCGATCGGCCTGCACATGGCGCCGGTCGTGCCCATCCTGTGCGTCGGTGGTCACGGCCCTGTGCTTGGTGCTCCGGTAGGTGAGGATGGGACAGCAACGGTGGTATGAGGCCGGCCGGCCTGCCTGGGGCCGTTCGGCCTGGGGTTGTGTCCAATTTTCTCCATCCTCTCGTGTCATGTCCTCCCACATGTTCTTGTTCCTTGCTTGCTGTGATCTGGCCATTGAAAATGACAGGTGGGGCCGGCCGGCCTAGGTGGGGCCGGCCGGCCTGAAGTTTGGCCGTATTTTTTTTTATATGCTACCTAATGCACAAATGAAATATGAATGCAAGCTTCAAAAATTAAACATGCTGTGCTGAATGAAAAGAATTGAAAAGAAACTATTCTATATGCAATGCAAAGATACGTACCATATACCTTATGGCGAGGGCTCGAGTTTTTCGTCCTGAGTGGAACTCTCCGAATCCTTGTTCGGGACTGCTTTTACCTGCCATTCCTTTCGGACGGGACGGGACTTGGATTCAACCTCCTTATCGCGCTTTGCTTGCTCCTCCAGCGCTTTGGTTCTCGATATCCTTCGCCGTGCATGATAGCGATCATGCCTCTTCTTTTCTTTGGCGGCGAAGGCTTCCACCATCTTCATGAGCGTTTCTACGCTCGGCATCTTGGACTTTCGGGGCATGACTTCTTCGACCATATTGACTTGATGGGGGATCTCCTTAGGACGGAAAGAGAAACTCTCGGTCCCTCCGTTAATCCTCAGTTGAATGGTCCCACGTCCCACGTCAATGTTTGCATTCGCAGTACTTAAGAACGGTCTCCCAAGAATGAGAGAGTTCGTTGCTCCAGCTTCCATATCTAGGACGATGAAATCCACAGGGATGAAGAAATCCCTGATCTTGACCGGAACATTTTTTGTGACTCCATGGGGGTAGCGGATCGATTGATCCGCTAGCTGCAAACACATGGGTGTAGAGACAAGCGATATATGTTTAAGGTGGTCAAAGGCTACCTTGGGCATTACGCTGACGCTCGCCCCCAAGTCACATAGGGCGTTGTCGAAGTCATGGCCTCCAATTGAGCATGATATTGTGGGGCAGCCAGGATCTTTCTTCTTGGGGTGGGGCCTGAGTATAGCAGAGCTACATTCCTCGGTAAGCTGTACCGTCTCCCTTGTGGGTAGGGTCCGCTTGTTGCTAAGTATATCCTTGATGTACTTGGCATATGTCGGGACCTGCAAAGCGTCAAGTAGTGGTATATTGATGTATACCTTCTTGATTACCTCGACAAACTTGTTGAATTGTTCGTCGGCCACGGGTCTTCTCCTCCGTTCTGGGAACGGGAGGAAAGTGGGATCTCGGCTGTAGCTTGAGGCTTGTGGTGCCTCGTTCCCCTCCTTCGAGGCAGGGGTGGTTTCCTCGTCGTCTTCCTCTTCGGCGGCCGCCTCGGCTTGGCTAGCTTCCTTCTGTCGGGTACCTGCATCCTGTGGATTGTGTGGATCCCGCGTGGACTTGCCAGTCCGCGTGGTCACCGCACTAACATTTTCCTTGAAAGGAACCTCCGGTTGCCCGGGTAACTTTCCCGCATTTGAGTTAGGAAAGGATGCAGCCAGCTGAGCCACTTGAGTTTCAATCATTTTATTGAAGCTCAGCTGGTTTTTAACAACAGAATTAAAAACTTCTATCTGGGAGGCCATCGACTCCATAACTTTATCACTAGCAAGAAATTTCTTGCTAATGCTATCGTTAATTTGTTTTTGGCCATACCAGATGTCCTTTAGCGACGGTTGAAAACCGTTGTTAGAGCCATTACCTTGCTGTTGGCCGAAGGGGAAATTGGGCTTGGAATTCCAACCTTATTGAGGACGGAAGCCTGAATTGTTGTTATTTCCAATGAAATAGGCTTCGTCTTGTGTCGTCGGGCAAGTGTCGCCCGAGTGTCCTGCTTCTCCACACGTTTCACACGTGATTCTCTCCTCCATGATCTGATTTATCTCCTTGCCAGGAGATTCCATCTTCTTCAAGAGAAGGTCCATCTTAGCGGCCAGCATATCAACGGAGTCAATTTGATGTACTCCCTTGCGGGGAGCTTGTCTTTCTCCTATCCAACTCTGGTGAGTGGATATTTTCTCGATTAGCGCCTTTGCTGCGTCTACATCCAACGAGAGGAAAGCTCCTCCCGCGGCTGCATCCAACATCTCTTGCGATCGTCGGCTCAGGCTGTGGAAGAAGTTCTGGGTAATCAGCCAATCTTCCACACCATGGTGGGGGCAGGCTGCAATATATTCTTGAAGTCGCTCCCAAGCTTCGGGAATTGTTTCTCCGTCTAGCTGCTGAAAGCTAGTGATTTTTCCTCGTAGGGCATTGGTCTTGCCCACCGGAAAGTACTTGGCCAGAAATGCGTCTGCGCAAGTCTGCCAGCGTCCTTCGAATGATGCCTTGTTGGCGTAAAACCACTCCTTTGCTTTCCCAAGCAAGGAGAATGGGAAGAGTTGAAGGCGGATGTTGTTGATCGGTGTGCCATTGGGGTTGATAGTACTGCACACCTCCAGAAAATTCCGAAGGTGGGCGTTCGCATCCTCAATCGCCTTTCCGCAGAAAGGGCTGGCCTGAACCATGTTTACCAGGCCAGTCCTCAGCTCAAATGCACCTTCCTGTGCGTTCGACAGTCCTGGGAAGTTGCTGCTTGACGGGGCTGAGAACTCACGGAGCGTCTTCTTAGCTTGAGCCATAATCTCTGGAGACTCTGGGGTTGAAGAAAACGTCGAATCTGATTCGGACTCAGAGTCGGATGACGACTCGAGTATATTGCTGGAGCTGAGTGAAATCTGAGGAGGTACGATTCTCTTTCGCACTACTCTTCCAATGCGTTCTGGATTTGGATCAAAGTTTGATGGTAGGTTGAAACCAGTCATGCACTACCCTGCAAAACACATCAAAAAAATAGACGAATGTTGCAGTGGTGAGGTCACTAAGGTTAGTGGTTTGGTAAATCTGTAAAGATAATCAAATGATTCAATAATAAATTTAGCCAATTGCTTCCCCGGCAACGGCGCCAGAAATGCTTGTTGGCACTCCTTAGCGTCACGTTTTAGCAACACTCAAGAGCGCGTAGATATATGTCGTTGTAATTCTGCAAGCGCACAGAATATATCTCGTTGTACGACTTCACCTTGGGTGCAACCCCAGGGTATCGTATTTATATTTCCGTAGGGAAGCAGATGGTTAAAGTGTATTGAAGAATGAAATGATATATCTTGCCAGAAATATCAAGCCACAAACCCAGGGGCACAAACTCTAGGTTTGGGTGGATAATGGTCAAGTTAATGACCGGATAGAAGGTCTGAAAGACCAGCGACACACGGAGCACCTATTTCTAAAGAAAAGGAAAGGCGTTGGGAGAGACTGGACCTAGACTCTTTCTAACTCAGAGCAAAAGGCACTCTAGCCTTAGCCTAGACCCTAGCTTAGATACCGGGAACAGAGCTCGCTTCGACGGCTAGAACGGGAGAACCTCAGAACGGGGTGAGAGAGGGGGTTCTCCGGGCTCAGCACTACTGTTATGAGTACACCCGAACGTGGTGGACTACGAAGGACGGACAGGGCTGTCAGCACCTGCCACCTACCACTGCAGTTCCGTGGGGTGCAACACACTTCCTAGTTAATCAACAAGCCAGCCACCACGTCTGCACTCGATGATTAAGATTTCTCTTGAGGCCTGTCAAGAGAAATCCCCATGTTCCCTAAGGCGTCTTACGGCCCGGTCAAGGCGAGCAAACCCGCGAGATAAAACCCGGTAGAGCTAAACTAAACTCTACACTAAAACTAAAGGGGAAAGGACTTTGCTCTAAAGAGAGCAAGATCTTTACTCTAAAAGAAGAGCAAGAGAGAAATATAAAAGATAACTTAAGCTTTGAAGTAAGAAAGTAATTATATAAATAACCTCTTCAAAAGAAGGAAAGGATACAAGAGCTTTACCAGAACTCCGAAGACTCCGAAGATCCGAGCTATGCTCGACTCGACTCTACTCCCAACTCTAATCCTAATCTAAGAAATGAAAAAGATACTAGAGCTCCCTTCAAGTAAAGGCTTGAGATATGTGGTGTGTGTCTTCCCAAGGTGAATGAGCTGCCTTTTATAGTCTCCAGGGGGTGGATGTCAGCGTCATTAGCACGCCAAGGATCTGCTTAGGCTTCACGCGAAGGAGGAGACGTGGCGGCCACAGAGGGAGGCAGGTCGGCCTGGGCTAGGCCGGCCGGCCTGGCCCTGGTGCCACTTGGCACCGTCCTCTGCATGGACGGTCCTGATGCTCTCCCAAGGTCGGTAACAGTTGCGTTTAGTTGAAGCTTGTCCGAGAATCCTAGGATGTGGGCCCTTCAATCCATGTGCTTTCACCTCTAGGCCTTCAATCCTTGGATCAAACCGACATTGTTTGCACGGTGCTTGATCATCCTGGGCACTTGGCATGGCTTGTGGATCAATGACGTGGCCAAACCTGGCCAGGGGAGGCCGGTCGGCCTGGGCTAGGCCGGCCGGCCTGGCCCTGTGCCAGGTTTGGCCCTTGTTTCTCCTGGTTCATCCTGCAAGCAAAACTCATCCAAAACTTGTGGAATTTGTCAATAAAAATACTTTTATGCATGGAGTATGGTATGATCATCCTCATTTTACCGAAATGTTGACGGTCACTACGGGGTTATAATGGCCGTCAACAGTGGGTCTACATTTCCCCTACCCGAGCTCTACATAAGTCTATAGATTGTAGGGAGAGGCTGGCTACTGGCCTCAGTGAGGAATGAAAATACCACATGAGCGACTCGAGAGTGCCATCTGAGGATCTTATGAGCTAAGGTATTATTCTCTAAAAAAAACTCCAAGTATGGTTGATGAAGAGGGAAGTTATATCTTCATTCGAGTTGTTCCACTTTTCAACCGCTCAAGGCAGGTATCATAGCCACTTCAAACCCCACAGGTATGAGAAATGTTTTGGAATAACGTTTATGCTAGCTATTACCTTGAGAAGTTGTGCATCAAAGTCCACCTTAGTTCTTGCTTGGCCCGGCGTTCTTCAATCCTACCCTTTGCTCGGGACGAGCAAAGATCTAAGCGTGGGGGTGTGTTGACGGCCACTATATGCCACTTTTGACCGTCAACCTTCCCAACTTAATGAAGGAACTAAGTGATTCTCATATAATATTTTATTTAAACTAATGAGTTCCACAAGTTTTGTGCACCAATATGTTTTGCAAGGAAATATAGGTAATATGGTGCATAAATACCAACATCGGTGAAATCATACAAGTAAAGGTTCATCCCGAGAAAAAGGAGACTTGGACATGGTGCAAAAGTGACCCAAATCACATATTTTACAACACCATGTCGAAGAGCTCTCTGAGATGATCGAAATAGATATTTGGATGACCCAATTCGGAGTCCGGACGAGAAAGTTACGCGTCGGGAAGATCGCCGGCAGAACCCTGCCAGGCCGGTCGGCATGGACAAGGTCGGCCGGTCTACAATCATCCGCAAACCTTAGGGAGTCACCAATGGACCCCCAAGCAAGAATTGACAAGAATAAATGAAGTTAAGACCGAAAGGCATAGGCCATGGATTGGAAGGTCCACCCACCTAGGATTCTCGGACAACTTCAACTCTACGCAACCAAAACCGCCTCAAGGGACAACATGCAACCATTGATGAGCGAGTCGGTGCAACGGAGGGCCGAGAGACGCCAGGGCCAGGCCAAACGGCCTCCCCTAGGCCGGCCGGCCCCCAACTGTCGAGCTTGAGGTGAACGCCACCACAACCGTCATCAGGACATCATCAGGAGCGTCCACGAGAAAGACGGTGCCAAATGGCACCATCTCCAGGCCGAATGGCTTGAAGGAGGCCGGCCGGCCTATGACCGTGCCCGTTACTCCTTCCCTTTAGCGTGGAAGCTGAGCAAGTCCTTGGCGTCATCCCTACGCTTGATACCGCCCTTGGAAGGCTATAAAAGGCGACCTCCACCCCCATTCAACACACCACGGTGAAAGGGAGAAGTCCAAGTGTAGTGTAGTGCTACCTATCTAGCTTAGAAAATATGGAGAGTGGTGAGGTGAGAGTCCGGAGAGGAGCCGAAGTGTCGGCCCCCTCTCCAACTTTGTGCCTCCGAGGAATGAAGCTTCAGTTCGAGTAAAGTTCCTCTTCTTTTATCTTTACTGCTTTCTCTCCTTACATTAGTAGTTCTTGAATGCTTTCTCTAGTTGCGGGTACCTGAGTCTGCACAAATGACAGCGACTCTTGTTTGAGGTTTCCTCTATAGCCCTTCGCGTTGGGTGGAGGTCAGTAGCTGAAAGCTTAGGCGTGGTGCCTGTGCTGGCTAGCTACCTCAGGTTGTGTTGCACCCCACAGAACTGCAGTGGTAGGCGGCAGGTGGTGACAGCCCTGTCCGTCCTTCATAGTCCACCATGTCCGGGTGTACTCATAACAGTAGTGCTGAGCCCGGAGAACCCCCTCTCTCACCCCATTCTGAGGTTCTCCCGTTCTAGCCGTCGAAGCGACTAGAGGAATCAAGTATTCCTGATAGGAGGTTAGCAAGTAGACATTAGATTACCTCTACCCATCTTATCTGTTCTTCTTCACTCCCGTCGTCCCCTGAATAAACCAGAACCATTTCTAGTACACTTCTCGTTCCTCATGGATTCGATACCTTGGAACACTCCCAGGTGAAAGCTACATCACTATCCGTACGCTTGCGGATTTATCTGTTAGCTAACAATTGCCAACACAAGTGAGCAGCACGCAACGCATTAAAAACAGCACTCAAATGTTCTAAATGCTCTTCCATAGACTTGCTGTAAATCAATATATCATCAAAATATACAACAACAAACAAACCTATGAAAGGCCTGAGAACTTCATTCATCAAACGCATAAAAGTGCTGGGAGCATTAGTCAAACCAAACGGCATAACCAACCATTCATACAAGCCAAATTTAGTTTTAAAATCCGTTTTCCATTCATCTCCTAATTTCATTCGAATCTGATGGTAACCACTACGCAAATCAATCTTAGTAAAAATAATGGAACCACTAAGCTCATCTAGCATATCATCAAGGCATGTTATAGGATAGCGATAACGAATGGTGATATTATTAATAGCACGACAATCTACACACATACGCCACGATCCATCCTTCTTTGGAACAAGTAACACTGGAACGGAGCAAGGACTAAGAGACTCACGAATGTACCCTTTGTCAAGCAACGCCTGTACCTAGCGCTGAATCTCTTTCGTATCGTCGGGATTTGTGTGGTACGGGGCGCGATTCGGAAGCTGTGCGCCTGGAATGAAGTCAATCTGGTGCTCAATGCCACGAAGTGGAGGTAGTCCTGATGGTAAATCTTTGGGAAAAACATCAGCGTACTCCTGCAAAAGGTTAGCAACCGCAAGGGGAATATCCAAAGATGGTACGTCATCAAGTGAAACGAGCACACTAGAACATACAAGGGCATAGCAAGGTAGCTCATCAACACAAAGATCATCAAAATCAGCACATGCAGCAAATAAAACAGGTGCATTCAACTTGATTTCAGAAGGTGCCGAATTTGATGGTGATGGCGCAAGTTGTTTAGCATTTTTAGCGGCTCGAGCAAGGTCATCTTTAACAATTTGTTCGGATGTCATGGGATGTATAATTATTTTCTGACCTTTAAACATGAGATAATAATGATTCGAACGACCATGATGCAAGCTATCAGTATCATATTGCCAAGGTCTACAAAGTAACAAAGAACATGCCTCCATAGGAATAACATCACAATCAACAAAATCAGAATAGGCACCTATGGAGAACGGAACACGTACCGACTGTGTTACTTTAATCTTTCCACCATCATTAAGCCACTGAAATGATAGGGATGTGGATGCTTATGGGTGGGTAAGGACAACTTCTCTACCAGCATAACTCACCAAGTTGTTGCAGCTACCGCTATCAATGATGATGCGAATTGACCGCTCCTGCACAACACCCTTTGTATGGAAAAGAGTGTGCCGCTGATTTTTCTCTGGCGGGGCGACCTGTGTACTAAGAACACGCTGCGCAACAAGACTTTCATACCTATCTGCGGCACCGAGAGTAGCATGGACCGCCTCATTATCTGCATGGTTAGTGGCAATCATAGTATGGTGAGGTTGATCAGAATCACTAGCAGAAGAGTACTCACCATCGTCACGTATGATCAAAGCACGCGTGTTGGGGCAGTCCCGAATAATGTGCCCAAAGCCTTGGCAATGAAAACACCGAACATCTCGTGTACGTCCTGAAGAAGAAGCTGTGCCTGGTGCTGGGGGTGCTGCAGGTTTCGTCGTCTTCTCGCGCGGTGTAGTGCTAGGTGTAGAGGGCGCTGGAGTGGAAGACGTGGAGCTGGACGACGGGCTTCTTCCTACAAAAGGGTTAGTATATGTCTTCGAATGGCGTCCCTGCACTTCACGTTCAGCTTTGCAAGCATATTCAAATAATGTGGTCATATCATTATACTCCTTATAATCAAGTATATCCTGAATTTCCCTGTTCAACCAACCACGAAATCGCGCCATAGCAGCATTATCCTGTTCAAACAAACCACAATGAATCATACCCTTTTGTAACTCTTGGTAATACTTCTCAACGGATCGTTGACCTTGCTGGAATCGCTGCATAGTGTTAAGCAAATCTCGGGCATAATAAGAAGGAACAAAGCGATGTCACATGGCAGCCTTTAATTGAGCCCAAGTAGAAGGAACAGAAGTGGGATGTTTGAGTTTATATTCAAGCCACCAAATTAAAGCAAACTCAGTAAATTCACTAATAGCAGCCTTAACTTGAGTCGTAGTAGGAATATCATGGCATGAAAATTTTTGTTCTACCTCTAACTCCCAATCAAGATATACAGCAGGATCATATTTGCCATTAAAAGGAGGGATCTTAAATTTAATTTTAGCAAATGAATCATTAACCAGATTACGTACCACACGACGGGCACGAGAGCGGTGGTGGTCTCCATCCTCATACTCAGTGTCACCACCATAACCTTCTGTAATTCTGTGAGCGTCACGTTCATCGCGTCAAGCCAAGCCGTAAGGGTGTCGATTGTACACGTGGCCGCTGTCTGAGCCAGGTCAATCTGGTCTAGAAACTCGGTGGATGAGGAGACCGCGGAATCAACCCGCTCATGCAGCGTCTTCATGTCATCTTTAAGGCCATCAGTGTCGGCCCTCATGCCTTCCAGCTCGGAATCCATCTTGTCGTCGTCTCCGGACATGGTTAGCGCAAACACAAAAAGAAATCCTACGACAAGAAACAAGAAACCGAGTAGGGTTCGGTTGGAGGGGGGAACGGTGTGGTAAACTCTGCGTGGTGGTGGCGGCATGGTTTTGTAGGGTTTGTGGCGATGTAGGATGGCGGCGGCGGTGCTGGTGGCGATGTAGGGTGGCGGCGGCGGCGGTGGCAATGGAAAGCGGCGGAAGCACAAAGTGACCAGCAACAATTGAACGCGAAGCACACAAATTCAACAATGCAAATTATTGAAAGAAAGTGCAAGGCGAAGAAAGGTGCTGGGACAATGATCTAACCTGATTTTTTTTGGTTTTGTGGACTGTAGGTAATGGAACAACACTCGATAAAAACTCACCGATCAACCTGGAAAGCTGATACC
The DNA here is from genome assembly GCA_015476505.1 of Urochloa ruziziensis. Lineage (NCBI taxonomy): Eukaryota > Viridiplantae > Streptophyta > Magnoliopsida > Poales > Poaceae > Urochloa > Urochloa ruziziensis. The sequence goes on along the minus strand of WEIB01000971.1, from coordinate 3,464 downwards.
ACTTGATAGAGCTGAAGTGCCTGATCTTTTGGTGAGTGGAGGTAATTTTGATTTGGAGGAAGTCGACCCTCACGATCCGACTATGACGAGCAAGCCCGAAGCGCCAATGCAATTGCTGAACCAACTCCCTAGGTTACCGAACCTATTGCAATCAAGATCAGCAACTTCCTGTACGCAATCAAAGAACAAACAAGAAAAAGAAGGCGAGCAATCTTAATATCACTCGAAGGTGGAGTTCTGAATCACATGAGGACAACACGTATTTGTGCGGTGTCGAATGTAGCTAAAGCTAGATGTAAAACAAAACTCAAGTCTAAAAATAAAAGAGGGGTCTATCTAAATAGGGGGCGCAGCCCCTAGGGTCGGCGTGGAGGGGGAACCCACGCCCAAGGGGGGGTAGGGGCGCCCAAGGCGGGCCCCACCAGTCAGGGACCCCCCACCTGGGACTCCTGTTGGGCCAGCTTCTATTCTTTTGGGACTTCGTTCTTCAGTAGCGTGACGAAGCTCAATTCTCTCGCACAGGCCCAAGTAATTGGCCCAGGTGGAAGTGGCGCTTGGGCTTCTGGACCTGGAGGTGGCACCTGGGCTGAAAGTGGCACCGGGGCTGGTGCTGCTGGTGTAGAGTCACTCCTGTTGTCGTTGATGTCCTCATCATCCTCCCCTTCTTGAACTGAAGTCGTCCTCGACAACATCTCCTCATCTTCTCCCGCATACGGCTTCAAATCTGCAACATTAAAACTAGTGGAAACACCAAACTCCGCAGGCAGGTCAAGGACATAAGCATTATCATTAATCTTGGTTAGCACTTTAAAAGGACCAGCAGCACGAGGCATTAATTTAGAACGACGCAAAGTAGGAAAACGATCCTTTGTCAAATGCAACCAAACCATATCACCCGGTTCAAAAGTAACAAGTTTTCTCCCTTTACTACCAGCAACCTGATATTTAGCATTAGCAGCAGCATTGTTTTGTTGAGTTTGTTCATGCAAATTAATCATATGTTCAACATGTGCAACCGCATCTAAGTGTGGAGCACCATCAACATCAAGCGAAAACAAATCAATAGGCGCCCGAGGAATATAACCATAAACAATCTGAAAAGGGCACATCTTTGTAGAGGAATGCATAGCATGATTATAAGCAAACTCAACATGAGGCAAGAAATCCTCCCAACGTTTCAAATTTTTATCTAGGATAGCCCTAAGCATAGTTGACAAGTTCTATTAACCACTTCAGTTTGTCCATCAGTTTGAGGGTGACAAGTTGTGCTAAATAGCAATTTAGTTCCCAGTTTATTCCAAAGAAGATCTCCAAAAATGACTAAGAAACTTAGTATCATGATCAGAAACGATTGTATTTGGAATACCATGCAAGCGAATAATCTCTCTAAAGAACAATTCAGCAACACTGCTAGCATCATCAGTCTTATGACAAGGTATGAAATGAGCCATTTTAGAGAATCGATCAACAACCACAAAAATACTATCCCTCCCCTTCTTGGTTCTAGGCAAACCCAAAACAAAATCCATAGAAATATCGCGCCAAGGGGAAGTAGAAACAGGCAAAGGCATATACAAACCATGGTTATTCAATCGAGATTTAGCCTTTTGACATGTAGTACAACGTGCAACCAAGCGCTCGACATCAGGACGCATCCGAGGCCAAAAGAAGTGGGCGGCCAGCACCTCAAGCGTATTGCAAACGCCAAAATGTCCCATTAGTCCGCCTCCATGAGCTTCCTGTAACAACAAAAGACGAACCGAGCTAGCTGGAATACACAGCTTGTTAGCGCGAAACAGGAACCCATCCTGCATGTGAAATTTGCCCCATGGTTTACCAGTCATACAATGTTTATAAGCATCTTTAAAATCATTATCATCGACATATTGATCTTTCATTGTCGGTGTTCTACGGTTGATCCTACCGAGGGGTATCCCGAGGTAGTAGAGTTTCAAGTGGGTTTCGCCGAGATCAGGAACGCAAAGGCTAAGAGACTCAGGATTTTAGACAGGTTCGGGCCGCTTAGATGGCGCAATACCCTACGTCCTGTATGGTGGTTTGTATTGATGAGATCGCCCCTTTGGAGGGGGTCCCTGCCCAGCCTTATATACACGGCAGGCAGGGTTACAAGCTCGGTTTGGAGTAGAATCCTAACCTATTACAACTCATAGAGTGCTTTACAAGCCAATCCGAGTAGTTTACAAGTCATACGACTAGTTTCCATAACGAGAAGAGTGCTTGCAGTACTCTACTCGCAGTCTTCACGCTTGTTACGACTCCTTCTGGAGATAATCCATGTGTCCCTATGGGCCCATGGTCGTACCTCCAACAAGCCCCCAAGCGCTTCATCGTCGAGTATCATCAACCGAGTGCTTGCCAAGAAAATCGAGTGCTTTTTCGAGTTCTTTGAGTACTTGATCTGTCTTGGATAGGTCTTGGTAGTCACGAGGCCATGAGGTGCTTAAGCACCGCTTACTTTGATCAAATCAGTAGTCTTCAAAATATTATATGGTGTGCGATAAAAATCGCACTCCATATTGAGTAGCCCCCGAGCCTTAAGTTGAATCGAAGAATCAGGTTGAGGGTCCATAGAATCTTGAATCTTCATCTTGTTCTTGAAATGTGCAATTTTGAAAAAATTGCACTTGATATCAAGTAGGCCCCGAGCCTTGGGTTGAATCAAAGAATCAAGCTGAGGGTCTTGATTTAAGTCTTCATTCTTCAGAAAAAATAAAATTCCAATTCCCTTACTACCCTGCAGCCCTCGAGCCTTGAACTATATGGACATATAGAAAAGGATCAAGTCGCAAGACTGACAGAGTAGTTTTAGTGTATAAAAGTGATAATTCCAAAATTTTGAAAGTAAAGGAAAATAAAACTAATTGTATTTCCAGGTTGGTCCCTAAAAAATCAATTAATTTAAAATCCAATCCCTCAAAAAATGGAAAAAACCTGTAACTGTAGCCTTTGAATACCAAACAGCGCGCCCACCAATATATGTGAACCGTCAGGGCAAACGAAACCCTAACCGCCGCCAAAACACAGACGCCGCCAATCTCTCTTGAGCGAAAAAATTCCACAAGCCCCCTAGCGAAGTAATCAGCTAGCCCCCAAGCGAAAAATCATCCAATCCCAGATATAGACATCAAGGTTGTAGTCCACCACTAGCCAAAATGACATCCAAGAAGGACAAGAGGACCAGCCGCGGTGAATCTCACGGAAAAGAAGTGAAGCTGCCGTCGCCAAAGCGTGGCATGTTACAGAAAAGATCGCACCCAGTGCCTAATACTGTATGAAGGCGTCCAAGACAACTGAAGAACATCTCCAGAAGTTGGTCACTGATGGTTTCCTCAAGGAACAACAAGTTCTTCTGTGGGAGATTCCTGGAGCATCTGAAAAGGCCCCAATGGTTCCAGTGGATAAAACACTCATGTTCAGCCACTTTATCCTGATGGGATTAGGCC
>WEIB01000970.1:0-24002 GCA_015476505.1 Urochloa ruziziensis | reverse complement strand
CAATCAACCTGCAGTTATACTATTTGATTCTGGTGCAACACATAGCTTTATAAGTGCCAAGTTTAGTGAGAAATGTGGTTTGAACCTTTCCTGCACCGCCACTCCTTACATGATCACAAGTCCAGGTGGTAAGATATCAACAAACCAACTCGCACAAAGAGTACCGATAGTACTTGGCAGTAAAGTTTTTAAGACCAGTTTGGTTAATGTGGGTTTGGAAGGGATGGACATTATTCTGGGAATGGATTGGATGACCAAACACCATGTTGTGCTTGATATCTCCGAAAGGGTAGTTGAAATTCATTCCCCACTCTTAGGGCACACCGATCTATATCTTCCACACAAAGTCTACACCAGCTCTCATGTCTTCTCTATGGCCGAAACTCAAATAGAGGATATTCCTGTGGTCTGTGAGTATCCCGATGTCTTTCCTGAGGATTTACCTGGTATGCCTCCTGATAGAGACATCGAATTCGTCATTGAACTCCAGCCTGGCACCGCACCCATCTCTAAGCGACCCTATAGAATGTCACCAATAGAGCTGGCAGAGTTGAAGAAGCAGTTACACGAGTTACTAGAGAAGGGGTTTATACGACCTAGTACCTCGCCTTGGGGGTGCTCAGCTCTCTTTGCCAAAAAGAAAGACCACAGCTTGAGGTTATGTGTAGATTACCGACCCCTCAATGCGGTGACTGTCAAGAACAAATATCCTTTACCCCGCATTGATATCCTCTTTGACCAACTGGCTGGTGCCAAGATCTTCTCCAAGATTGATCTTCGATCTGGGTACCATCAATCAAGATTCGCCCGTGCGACATTCCCAAAACAGCTTTCTCCACCAGATATGGTCTTTATGAATATCTGGTCATGTCATTCGGCCTCACTAATGCACCTGCCTACTTCATGTACCTCATGAATTCAGTCTTCATGCCCTACCTCGACAAATTTGTAGTGGTCTTCATCGACGATATCCTTATATATTCCAAAAATGAAGAAGAACATGCTGAACACCTTCGCATTGTTCTACAAACACTTCGAGATCACCAGCTTTATGCTAAATTCTCTAAGTGTGAGTTCTGGCTCAACAGTGTTAAATTCCTCGGACACACTATATCTGAGGATGGGATCTCGGTTGACCCTAGAAAAGTACAAGAGGTCATGGATTGGAAAACTCCCGCTTCGGTCCACCAAATCCGTAGTTTCCTTGGTCTGGCAGGATACTACCGTCGCTTTATTCCAGACTTCTCAAAAATCGCCAAGCCCATGACAGAGTTGCTTAAGAAGGGAGCTAAGTTCAAGTGGAGCGATAAATGTGAGGAAGCTTTCCATACGTTGAGGCAGCTCCTTACCACTGCACCAGTTCTAGCTCAACCCGATAATACGAAGCCATATGACATCTACTGCGACGCCTCAGGCACGGGACTTGGTTGTGTTCTCATGCAAGACAATCGAGTCATTGCCTACGCTTCGCGGGCACTTCGCCCGCATGAGCTAAATTATCCTACTCATGATCTGGAATTGGCAGCTGTGATCCACGCCTTAAAGCTTTGGAGGCACCATCTTATGGGAGCCCATTGTAAGATATACACGGATCACAAGAGTCTCAAATACATCCTCACCCAATCAGATCTCAATATGAGGCAGAGAAGATGGTTGGAACTAGTCAAAGACTATGACTTAGAGATCCTTTACCATCCCGGAAAGGCCAACGTCGTGGCAGACGCCCTAAGCCGGAAAACACATTGCAATTGTCTCACCGCCGAGTCTTACAACCAAACCTTGTGTGCAGAGATGAGGAAACTCAGTCTAGAGATTGTTCCACCGGGTTCCCTCAATCATCTCTCGCTAGAGCCCACCTTACCTGAGAAGATAGCTACCGCTCAATCCCGGGATAAAGGTGTTGAGATTATAAAACAGAAATTATTAGAGGGAGATGAAAGGTATCGATGTTTCAGGTTGGACCAAAATGGAGTATTGCATTTTGGGGAACGTCTAGTGGTCCCAAAGAATCCTGAACTTCGTAAGGAAATCATGGACGAGGCTCACCTGTCTAAGCTTTCAATTCACCCTGGCAGTAGTAAGATGTACCAGGATTTGAGACAGAATTTTTGGTGGACTAGAATGAAAAGGGAAATTGCCACCTATGTTTCAGAATGTGACACTTGTCAGAGAATTAAGGCTAGTCACCTTAAAGTGGCCGGAACATTGCAACCACTTCCGATACCTTCTTGGAAATGGGAAGATATAAGTATGGATTTTATAGTCGGATTGCCGCTCACCTCGCAGAAACATGATTCCATATGGGTTATCGTAGACCGACTCATGAAATCCGCTCATTTTATTCCAGTACACACCACCCTCCGTGCCGATCAATATGCAGACATCTACTTTAGCCAAATTCTTCGTCTTCATGGCACCCCCAAAACCATCATCTCGGACAGAGGTCCTCAATTCGTAGCCCGCTTTTGGCAACGACTACATGAGTCCTTGGGAACCAAGTTGATCCGCAGCTCCGCTTATCACCCACAGACTGATGGTCAGACTGAACGAGTAAATCAGATTGTAGAAGATATGTTGAGAGCTTGTGTCATGCACTATGACAAGAACTGGGACAAGTGTTTACCGCTCGCTGAGTTCTCTTACAACAACAGCTACCAAGCTAGTTTAAAGATGGCACCTTTCGAGCTCCCGCCGCTCTCAGGGATCATCTGTTGAGGGATACTATGTCTGTCGACTCAACTCGACAAGACACAGAGTCCCAGGAGGAGGGAGTGCCTCGGAACAGGCTCCGCATCCGAATCATGACTCGGGTCGAGCACATCATTGCTCGGTCCAAAGAGGAGAGAATGGTGCTGGCCAAGCTCCAGGACTGCTACTACACGCATGCCAAGTACTTTGACCCCATGCTGCTAATCAAGACCGGTCTCGGAAGAGACATGGAACGGGCTTTCAACAACGCCGAATGGCAAAACTTCTACCCCGTCCCGGAAACAGGTTCACAATTCCTCACTATGGAGTTTTTGATGAGTTTGAAAATCGAAGTTCTTCCCAACGAGACAAATATGTGCTTTCGGTTTTTCAACGAGGATTTTACCTTGACCCCGAAGCAACTCAGTGAGGCTCTTGGTTTCAACAAGAGATGCATCATTGATGCCAACCTGTTGGTGACTAACCACCAGTACAACCATGCCGCATGGTGGGATAGCATCACAGGCGAGCCATCCTCGGGGAAAAATAGCATCACTGCCATCCAAAACCCCACTCTTCGTTTTCTGGCGAAGTGGATCGCTATGGTGGTTCACCCACGAGCTGATTTGCGTCTTTGCCTTTTGCCTGATTTAGAGTGCCTTTATGCCATGGTCAAGAAAATTCGTTTCTCACCGGTCATGAGCATGCTTGATGACTGGCAGAGGTTAGTCACTGGCCGAGCCACCATTGACATAACCTCGCTAGTCACCCGCATTGCCACCCACGTTGGTGCTTTGCAGGGCGCTCAAGTCACTTTCCTTCCCGCTACACAAGAGTATCAGTCTTGCATTGGTTTAGACCATTTTATCCAGGGTCACTTGATGCGCGAAGGCCCTAGCCATACTCTTTTCATGTGTTATCCTGGTTTCATCGATGAAGTCGAGCTTCCATGCCCAGCTTTGTCACTGAGATCAGCAAAAAGTCTAACCATGCAGCTTAGAAGGAAGGAACCCGCTCGCCACAGTGTTGCAGGCCTTGCAACATGTGGCAGGCGAGCCAGGCATGACAGTGAAGCCGGAACTTCTACCGCACCTCAGCCCGAGTACCACTACCAGCAGCAGCCCGAGTACGACTACCAGCAGCCGACGGAGAACCCTACTGCCAACATGAGTTTTGAGGAGGCGTTCGACTACCATCAAGGAACGGCAGGATACGGCCCGCAGGTCGGACCATCCGCATATGCCAGGTATGACTACGAGAACCCAGTCTCCCGGGGGATCGCTGATCTTAGTACCAGGTTGGAGACAGTGACTCTGCAACAGCAGCAGCTCAGAGATAAAGTTGCACACAACACCGATCTCACGCAGCAGAACTGGGGGATGACCACATCCCTCCAGACCGACATGCACGACTTCTTCGACTACATGCACTACGATGCCAACCAGTATTACCAGTGAGCTTCATCGAAGCTTGGGGGAGTCTCAGGTATGTTTGAAAGCCGTTGCCGTTACCGTTGCCTTGCCTTGCCTTGCTTTGCTATGATAAAATAAAATAATTAAATGCTAATAATAAAAAAAACATAATAAAAGCTCCAAAAAATGTCTTTATGTATGGAATTATGGTTGAGAACCTCTAGAATGATGAAAAGTTGCTCTGTTTATGCCCTCTAAGTGCCTCGTGCTTAATCCTTTACTCTTGAGTATTTGAGTTCGTTGGCATTTAAGGATCCACCATGATAAAACAGTGGGAGTAAGAGCACTTGTCCATTGTTTAAGTTATTGTGAGTTTTGATATGGTTTGTTTCGAGGTATAACTGCATGCTTAGTAAGGAACCTCTCGAAAGTTTTTCACAAAATGTTACATGGTGAATCTTCCTCGATGGTTTAAAATGTCCTATCCAGAGCCTAAACAGTTATACATTTTTTTGAACTACCATATGCTATCTTGAGTTGCTTTGAGTCTTGTCGAATGGTGAAGTCCGCTTGCAGAAGGCACTTGTCATTTACCGGTCTTCCCATCCACCTCAGCCTCAAAATGTCCGACTAGTCAAAGTCCTGCTCCGGGGTTGACGTCCACCGTCGATGACATACACTCACCTCATCACAAAGCTCACCCCAAAGGTCCTCAATTACTCCATACAAAGTTGAATTCCTCTCTGTTACCAAAGTAAGAGAAGAGATGTATTCGAAAAAAAAAATGGAGACAAATGCTCCATCCAAAAAAAAAGAGAGAGAAAGAAAAGAAACATCTCAAAAATATGAGAGAGAGAAAATAAGGAGTCCCAAGACCTTTGAGCATCACACCTTCTCCCTCTCCATTTGAAACCCCATGAATTCAAAAGACCAGAATTTGACGAGTGTCATCGCTCGCGAACCACTCTTCGACTCGACAACAGAAGTAACCAAGGTATGCCACTCTTACCCTACGTACAACTCCACTTCAGCCTTAGTGTAGGGAAAAATTGGTCAATCCTGACCAAGAGTGAGGATTAAACACCTTGAGTGACTCGAGAGTACCATCGGGGAATGAATAAACCATCTTTTGAAAAGAATTCATATCTTCGAGATGGAACCTGAAAAGTTGCAGGAAATACTTCAGAGATGACCGTTCAAGCTCTCAATTGCCCAAAACGTGAACCGCTGCAGCCCCACGTGGAACCATGGTATGAGTTCTCTTTTATGCCAACTTATTCAAGTGATTCGTTGAGTTTTGGCTTAAGCACAAGGTACTTTAAGGGTATACACATTGAAGCAACTCCTGACCTACCGAACCTAGAGTTTTAGCCTTGCTCGAGGACGAGCAAGAGTCTAAGCTTGGGGGCGTGTTGACGGCCATTATAACCTCGTAGTGACCGTCAACATTTCGGTAAATTGAGGATGATCATACCATATTCCATACATGAAAGTATTTTTACTAACAAATTCCACAAGTTTTGGATGAGTTATGGTTGCAAGATAAAACAGGTGAAACAGGGACCAAACCTGGCACAAGGCCAGGCCGGCCGGCCTAGCCTAGGCCGACCGGCCTCCCCTGGCCAGGTCTGGCCACGTCACTGATCCACAAGCTCAAGCAAACACCTAGGATGATCAAGCACCGTGCAATCAACATCGGTTTGATCCAAGGACCCGAAAGGCCTAGAGTGCAAGACATATGGATTAGAGGGCCCACAACTTCGGATTCTTGGACAGCCTCAACTGAACGCAACCATTACCGACCTCAGGAGGCAATCAGGAGCATTCACGTCGAAGGCGGTGGCCAGGGGTGCCAGGTGTAGGCCGATCGGCCTACACCAGGGCGGCTGGCCTGCTGCTGCAGCTCCACGCTACCAGCTTCAGCGTGGAGGTTAAGCAGGTGGTTGGCGTGACGGTTAAGCTGGCTACCGGCCTTGGGAGGCTATAAAAGGCCACCTCTTCTTCATCCCAAGACACACACTACATCACTCAAGTCTCTACTTGAAGGGAGCTCTTGTATCTTTTTCATTTCTTAGATTAGGATTAGAGTTGGGAGTAGAGTCGAGTCGAGCTTAGCTCGGATCTTCGGAGTCTTCGGAGTTCCGGTAAAGCTCTTGTATCCTTTTCTTCTTTTGAAGAGTTTATTTATACAATTACTTTCTTACTTCAGAGCTTAAGTTTATCTTTTATAATTCTGTCTTGCTCTTCTTTTAGAGTAAAGATCTTGCTCTCTTTAGAGCAAAGTTCTATCCCCTTTAGTTTTAGTGTAGAGTTTAGTTTAGCTCTACCGGGCTTTATCTCGCGGGTTTGCTCGCCTTGACCGGGCCGTAAGACGCCTTAGGGAAGATGGGGATTTCTCTTGACAGGCCTCAAGAGAAATCTTAATCATCGAGTGCAGACGTGGTGTCTGGCTTGTTGATTAACTAGGAAGTGTGTTGCACCCCACGGAACTGCAGTGGTAGGCGGCAGGTGGTGACAGCCCTATCCGTCCTTCGTAGTCCACCACGTTCGGGTGTATTCATAACAGTAGTGCTGAGCCCGGAGAACCCCCTCTCTCATCCCGTTCTGAGGTTCTCCCGTTCTAGCCGTCAAAGCGAGCTCTGTTCCTGGTATCTAAGCTAGGGTCTAGGCTAAGGCTAGAGTGCCTTTTGCTCTGAGTTAGAAAGAGTCTAGGTCCGGTCTCTCCCAACATCTTTCCTTTTCTTTAGAAATAGGTGCTCCGTGTGTCGCTGGTCTTCTAGACCTTCTATCCGGTCATTAATTTGACCATTATCCACCCAAACCGAGAGTTTGTGCCCCTGGGTTTGTGGCTTGATATTTCTAGCAAGATATATCATTTCATTCTTCAATACACTTTAACCATCTGCTTCCCTGCGGAAATATAAATACGATACCCTGGGGTTACTCCCGAGGTGAAGTGCTACAACGAGAATATTCTGTGCGCTTGCAGAATTAATTTTGCATACAACGACATATATCTACGCGCTCTTGAGCGTTGCAAAAACGTGACGCTAAGGAGTGCCAACAGGTGGTCGGCGCCGTCGTCCGAGTGCGGTGGAGGCCGGCGGTGTCGTCACGCAGCACGCGCGCACCCCGAGACGGCATCACGGCCGTGGGGCGCAGATCGGGCAGCGGCGATGGATTGCGGCAGAGCAGTTAATGGAGGGGGGAAAGGTACCGAGCGGAGGGGTGAGGTCACGCGGGGCAATGCTTCGCGCGCGCGTGCCTGCGCTCGGATGTGGATGCATCTGACAGCAGGGAGGGGCGCTACGAGCGGAGCACCGGCACGCGGCGGGGTAGTGTCGTCGGCGGTGGCGCGCGATAGGAAGATGAAGGAAGGGGAAAGGAGGAGTGGGTCGCTTGGGTCGTTGGGCCAGAGGTGGAGAAGGGAAGGAGCTGGGCCACGGGGCGCCAGCGGGCCGAGCGGAGGGGAAACGAGCCGGGCCGTGACAGGCCGTGCGCCGGCGAGAGAAAGGGAGGTGGAGCGGGCGGAAGGGGAAATTTAGGGGGCAGTGATGGACTTAGACGACGGGCTGTGAGGGATGGTTGGGCCAGAACTGGGGGTTTCGGCCCACTTTTCTTTTAAACCATTTTTTTCTATTTGTTCGAATGGATTTTAAAAGGAACTTGAATTCAAATTTAAACCAAACCTCTTCTAGTTTAACTTTAGGGTTTTAGTGACTCGTTTTGGCCTTTAGATAGCACTCAAGTTGAGGAGCATCCCTTTTATTTTCCTATAGTTATTTATAGTTTATCATTCATGTTTATTTCCTTTTAAGTTTATAATTATCCTAATAAATCTAGTGATTAACCAAATAAATCCTAAATTAATTCTACTTAATTTTGAGGGTGTTACAACATGCTTAATTGGAAATCTGGATCGATGCAGGGGAGGAGCTGCAAGCATGGACGCAGGCAGCCGCCGCCGCCAGTGGGCCCAGTCCGCCTCTCCTCCGCCAGATCTGCTTCCCCACAGCACGCGCAGCTTGCACCCGGAGACGTGGTCGTCCATGTCGCGGTCCATTGGCTGGGATCTCCCATTGGCTGGAGGTGGAAGATAGACCTGACGTGTGGGTCCCACACGTCAGTGGAAAGAAATAGGAGTGTATGAATGGCTAAGCTGAGGAATGCAGAGGCAAAAGGGTCTTTTTGCAGCTCTGTTAGCATTTGTTACCCTTGTTTCCATCCAAAATGGTATGTAGGTAAAAGAAAGTTCGGCGCATGGTACATAGGTGACTTCAACTTTTCAATGGTACATAGGTAAGCACCAACTCTTTTAATAGTATACAGGTAAAAGACTCTGCTGCTGACAGCTTGGCGTGTAAGAGATCTCAAATGGACGACAAAAATACAGAGCACTTGGGTCTCAGCAATCTGAATTTTCCTTTCTCTAGTCTCTACTAGTTTCGAAAGTAGAATTCAGCCATTCAGAGGGGAGGTGGGAAGATTGGTGACTGGAGCACGTACCTGGATTCATGGCCGGGTTGTTGCTGAGGATGCCGGAGAAGACCTCGACCTTGGTCATGAGCCGCGTGGACCCCCGCCGCGTCCCGGCCCCGTCGGCGCACGACCGCACGTCGTTGCACCAGCCACCGCCCTCGAACTGAAGCAGTCAACTGCGCGCGCCGCCGCCCGAGCCGCGGTGCAGGTGGTACGCCGGCGGGCTCCCGTCGAGGCACACTGCGTGAGCGAGCGGTCAACGTGCGGGTCGATGGCGAGGCTCCATGGATCCGCATGTGGGGGTGGCTGGCGGACCGCGTCAGCATCGACGGCGGCGACATTGGGGCTGCACAGTCGAAGCCGAGGATCCTGCCGGGCTGGAGAGCAAGAAGGCCGCAATTCTTGTCAAGACGAGCCCACCATCCTTCGATGACGCCGGTGAGAAGGCGGCCAGGAGAAGTGATGAGGAGATACAGAGCGAAGGCGAAAAGGTGCTGGAGAGCGATGGCGAGAAGGCGTCGGAAGAGGAAGAAGAGGAAGATCAGTTCGTGTGCCACACGACACCCGACGGCGGCATGACATGGAGCATCAGGCGGCCCGCGACATTCCCGCCCCCGACCAGGGATGTGCGGGTGCGGCAGAGGGGGGAGCTCCCCGGATTTCCTATACACCGCATATGCGGTGTTCCATCCTCCGCCACACACCTTCTGAAGCCTACCTATTTTTTATGCCTGCACACCCTGACGGTCTGACCCTTTTGCATGTATGATGCTCACCCTGCGCACATCTATATTCATGCATGCATAGCCCCGTCACCTCCCCCACTACCTGGTATGGTCGGGCCCACGAGAGGGGATTTTGGAAAACAATTCGTATTTCATGAACCAAATAGCCAAATTAAATTCCGATTGCACCACTCCGTTTCTTGTAACGAGATCTACAAAACCAGACCACACTTGACTATATTTTGATTAGATTTTTTTGGAACATATTTTTACGAAGACGGAACAATTTCATCAACGGTTGGAACAAATTCATCATGAACAGAGCGCAATTGTTCCAGCTTCACGATAAAATGTTCCAACTTCAAATAATTTTATTCCAGCAAAAAGAGCATCCAAATATAGTTAAGTGCGTTCTAGATCGAAGATCTCATCGTAAGGAATACAATGGTACAATTAAAATTTAATTGGAACATTTAGTTTATGAGATATGAATTTTTTCTCAAGCGTTGTGTATGGTCTACCATCTGAGGCTATATGATGCGCGCGGTGTTCTGCTTTTGAAGGAAGTGCATGCGCTCGGGGTCCACATAGCTGACGCTTCAGCTGGCATGTACACGGGTGTGCGGTGCTGTTGACGCAAATTACGGTCAACACACCGAATTGCACTAGTTCGTGTGTGAAAACGATCACCTCGCAGCAACTCTGCTAAGGGCAGTCTAACCGGCCTGGAGGGGCGGTCTAACCGGTCTTGGCTAAGAAGTGTGAAAAACCTAAGAACGCCGGCTCGGGAGGGACCCCGACAGAGCTAGCGCACGTAGGGTTGTTCTGAGATCGGCAGGCCACTCAGAACGCCTTCAACCGCCGTAGAGACGAAGGAAGAACAGCACAAGATTGGAAAAGCTAGGGTTTGAGAGATAAAAGTGAAAGATAAATGTTCGATTGGTTGTGTTAGGACTCAATCGGCCACGACCCTTTATATTTATAGGGTGGGGAGGTCTTGCCCCGGAAGGAAAACCCAGGGAACTTGTAATCCACATGGATTCCTAAATCTACTTGGACTTGGCGCGTAGGACCGGTCTAATCGCCCCTGGATAGCGGTTAGACCGCCCCTGCCTTGTCGGGCCGGCTACAGAGCCATACCGGTCTAACTGCCCCTAGATAGAGGTTAGACCGGCCTGCCTAGCCAGACTCGACAAGTGCCAAATTCGACCGTCAACAGGTGCTGTCCGGCGTACCGCATCTGCGATAGCCAGTCACGCCCGGAGCTCCCTCCCGACTGCCCATGGCCATGGCGTTTTTGGGCTTGGTTACAGGATCACTCGAGAGTGGTTAAAAGGGATGATGGCTCCAGTGCCTTCGTTCTCAGCAGTACTCCCAGTCCGGATGCATACTGCTGGGTGCCGGAGAGCTCCACTCGGGCCAAGGATGGCGGCGCTGCGACCGAGGAGGATGAGAGACAGTGTAGTAATTAATCCAGACATTGTATGCTTTTGTGCAATGTTTAGAAGCCCACGTACATGTTTGAGTGTTTCCTTGCATGTACGTAGTAGAGTCCTAGTATGGCAGTAGAAGCTAGCGGTTTGAAACGTGCACTGCACGGTAGTAGAGTCCGAGTCAAGTAAGTATGTGTCGAGTCTTTTGTAACGCAAGTAGTAGAGTTTTTCCAATCCAGAGAAAATTGTCCCAAACTTGTGTTCCTGCGTTTGTTGCTTCTTAGATCCTGAGTTCTATATTCTACACGTGGTAATCAGAGCTTGGCGAAGCGACGACAACTAGTCGGCCGAGATGACCGGCACATCGGCGGCGGCGAAGGAGAACTCCATCACGTTGCACTACCCTATGCTGACGAAGTCCAACTACTCGGCATGGAGCATCAAGATGGAGGCGTTCATGGATGCACAGGACTTATGGGAAGCTATAGAACCGGCTAATCCAAAGGAGATGGATAAGCGAAAAGACAAGATGACGAGAGCTGCTATCTTTCAAGCTATCTCGGAAGACACCCTGTTTCTTGTTGCGGAGAAGAAAACCGCAAAAGAAGTGTGGGATGCCCTGAAGACCATGTTCCTCGGTGCTGACCGTGTCAAGCAAGCTCGCATCCAGACGTTGAGAGACGAGCTAGATGCACTCCGCATGAAGAGCTCGGACAACGTGGATGACTTCGCGAGTAAGGTGTCTACCGTGGCTGCTAGGATCAGGGAGTTGGGTGAAACATTGAATGATGAGTACGTGGTGAGGAGGATGCTGCGGGCACTTCCCAACAAGTTTCTCCCAATTGTAGCTACGATTGAGCAGTTCTCCGATCTACAGACCCAACAAGTTTCTCCCAATTGTAGCTACGATTGAGCAGTTCTCCGATCTACAGACCATGCCAGTGGAGGAACTGGTTGGTCGAATCCGCGCGTATGAGGAGCGCTTGCGGAATGGAGATGAAGGGGATGAGGAACACCTTCTCCTCATGAAGGCTGAGTGGCAGTCCCGGACGAAGAGAGGCAGCGGCGATTCTTCATCCAGCCCGAAGACCCGTGAGAGCAACGGTTCAAGTAGCCGTGGTCGAGGCGGCTATCGTGGCAGAGGCCGTGGACGTGGCAGGGGAGGCCGTGGAAACAGCGGTGCACCACATCAAGATAGGGATGCCTCGCGTGTGTTCGATGGAGGCAGAGACAAGAGCCAAGATAAGTGCTACAACTGCGGAAAGTTGGGGCATCACGGCTATGAGTGTCGGAGCAAGCGCCGAGATGAAGAGTCTAATCTCATGCGTGCACAAGAGGATGAACCGGCATTGCTGTTGGCCGTGTGTGCAGAGGAGGCACCAAAGATGGTGATGCTGAACGAGGATAAGCTATTCCCGAAGCTACGTTCTGAAGAAGAAGTCCAGATACAATCTGATGTGTGGTATCTTGACAATGGTGCTAGCAATCACATGACCAGTGAGCGTTCCAAGTTCAAGGAGTTTTATGAAGGAATATGCGGCCAGGTTCATTTTGGTGATGGCTCAGTGGTGCAGATCAAAGGAAAGGGATCCATCCTGTTCGAGTGCAAAAACGGTGAGCATCGTTTGCTTTCTGAGGTGTATTATATACCTAGCTTATGCAACAATATTATTAGTCTTGGTCAGCTAACTGAACAAGGCAGCAAAGTCATATTGGATGGAGAATTTCTATGGGTTTATGACAGCAGCAAGGTCCTTGTGATGAAAGTCAAGAGGACTAGCAATCGGCTCTACAAGATTTTGTTGCATACATGTGACCCTGTATGTTTATTGGCAAAATTGGATGAACCAGCATGGCTATGGCATGCACGTCTTGGACACGTGAACTTTCATGCACTCAAGTTCATGTCAGACAAAGGACTTGTTACTGGTCTACCAAAGATAAATAACCCCATGCAGCTTTGTGAGGGTTGTTTGGTTGCGAAGCATGCTAGGAGCCCGTTCCCTGCATTTGCAAATTTAAGAGGAGAGTAGAAGCTCCAATTGGTGCATGCTGATATCTGTGGTCCGATCACTCCGAGCACTTCTGCTGGTAACAAGTATTTCTTGCTCCTGGTTGATGATTTCTCTCGTATGATGTGGGTGTATGTTATCAAGGCAAAGAGTGATGCGTTTGAAGCTTTCAAGAAATTTAAAGCTCAAGTTGAGAATGAGTGTGATCACAGGATCAAGGTGCTTAGAACTGATCGTGGAGGGGAGTTCTTATCCCATCAGTTCAAATCATTTTGTGAAGAAGAAGGCCTCCAACGGCACCTGACGGCTCCATACACACCACAGCAGAATGGTGTTGTAGAGAGAAGAAATCGATCTGTGATGGAGACGGCAAGAAGTCTGCTCAAGAGCATGCAAGTTCCAGGAAGAATGTGCGGTGAAGCAGTATGACACACGGTCTGTGTCCTCAATCGCGTACCAACAAGAGCTCTTACTGGTATGACCCCGTTTGAGGCCTGGACAGGAAGAAAACCACATGTGGAGCATCTGAAAGTTTTTGGTTGTGTAGCACATGCTAAGGTGCCCAGTGCACACACCAAGAAGCTCAATGACCGAAGCACTACTATGGTGTATCTTGGAACAGAACCAGGGAGTAAAGCTTATCACCTTTATGATCCTCATCAACACAAAATTTGTGTCCAGAGATGTGGTGTTTCAGGAAGGAAAGCCATGGGACTGGAGCAAAGGAAGTGAAGCTGACAGTGGTTTTTCTGTAGAATTTTCTCTTGCTAAGAATACAGGAGATTATAATGTGAAGGCTAGTGCTATTGATGTTGCTGCGCAGGAGCCCAGAGTTACCACAGGTGCACCAACAACGTCCGAGCAACTAGGTGCGGCAAGCCCGGCGGCACCTACGCCTTTGAACACAGCAGGTTTAGAGTCTCCACCAAGTTCAGCAAGCTGTTCTGAAGAGGAAGGACCAATGAAATTTCGAACTCTTGCTAAGCTTTATGCGAGAACACAGGAGGTGGAAGTTGATGATGAATTGTTCCTATTGGCTGCTGAGGAACCGTCATCATATCAAGAAGCTGCAGGTGAGAAGAAGTGGCAAGATGCTATGAAGCAGGAACTTGATGCCATAGAGAAAAACAAGACCTGGAAGCTGACACCTCTACCTCCTGGTTGCAAACCCATTGGTGTGAAGTGTCTTTATAAATTAAAGAAGGATCCTGATGGCAAGGTGATCAAGCACAAAGCTCGGCTAGTAGCAAAGGGGTATGTACAGCAGAAAGGGATTGATTACGATGAGGTATTTGCTCCTGTGGCAAGGATGGAGATGGTGCGGCTTTTACTTGCTCTCTTTGCACAACGTGGATGGGAGGTCCATCATCTTGATGTCAAGTCGGCTTTCTTAAATGGCGACCTGCAGGAAGAAGTATATGTCCAACAACCAGAAGGGTTTCTGAAAAAGGGACATGAGGACAAGGTTTATAAATTGTCGAAGGCGCTCTATGGGTTGCATCAGGCACCTAGAGCTTGGAATATTCATCTCGACAAGAGCTTAACAAGTATGGGTTTTGTTAAGTGTCCTCAAGAGCCGGACATCCGAAGATGTCCATATATTCTTGTTGGGCCTCCTTCGCATCTCCATAGCAGAAGAGTTCACTGTTATGGAAATTTATCTTTAGACCAGAAAGATGCTCAAAAACTGTTAGCAGAAGCTTCATGTTTTTGGCCTCCTCAAAGTTATGATCCATAAAAAGAATTGTGTCATCTGCATATTGTAATACAGATAGGTCGTCGTCAACTAAATGTGGAATTAAACCTGAGATTTGTCTATCCTCTTTCGCCCTTGCTATCAATGTTGCCAACATATCTGCAACTAGATTGAAGAGCAATGGGGAAACAGGATCCCCCTGTCTCAGGCCCTTTTTTGTTTGAAAAAATCTTCCAACATCATTATTGACCTTAATACCCACACTTCCCTTTGAGACAAATGACTCAATCCAATTGCACCATTTTTCTGAGAAACCTTTCATTCTTAAAGTTTGCTGGAGGAAAGGCCAATTAACTTTGTCATAAGCCTTTTCAGAGTCCAGCTTGAGAATAACCCCGTTTAGTTTCTTTTTGTTCAATTCATGTAAGGTCTCATGCAAAACAACAACACCTTCCAAAATATATGTTCCAGGCATGAACGCGGATTGAGTAGGGCGGATAATCTTGTCCGCAATTCCCGTCAATCTATTCGTTGCTACCTTGGTGAAAATTTTGAAACTAACATTAAGGAGGCATATTGGCCTAAAATGTTGTATTTGAGTTGCCTCACTTTTCTTTGGCGAAAGTGTTATAACTCCAAAGTTGAGGCTATGGAGAGGTAAGATGCCTTTATGAAAATCAACAAATAATGCCATTAGATCGTCCTTGATGACATCCCAAAAAGCTTGATAAAATTCAGCTGGAAAGCCATCCGGTCCTGGTGCTTTGTTATGTTCCATTTGAAAAATAGCATCCCTAACCTCCTTATAGGAGAACTCAATAATCAATGTTTCATTGTCACTTATTGATACTTATGGTATATTGTCCCTTCGACATTCGTCCAGAGTTAAAAGACTAGTCTCTGAAGGTCCAAATAAACCATGGTAGTAATCAGTGATATATTTCTTTAAATCCTCGTCTCCTTTAATAATTTGTCTGCATCTTCCAACTGGAAAATTCTTGTTTTCCTATGTTTTCCATTGGCTATAAGTTGAAAACATTTTATGTTACTATCTCCTTCTAGGAGATTTAAGGTTTTTGATCTCTGGTACCATTTAATCTCTTCCTCCCTAAGAAGTTGAATCAGCCTTGTTTTTAGAGTTTGTTTAAGATCTATCTCCCAAGGTTGCAGCACTTCCTTTTCTGCTTTTTTATCCAGCATGTCTAACTTTGTAATAAGTTCCTTTTTCTCTTTTTTGTAATGGCCACTTTTATTCTTCGCCCAACCCCTTAGGAATTGATGTAATCTTCTAATTTTATTTTGCCATCTTTCCATTGATGTTTTCCCTTTATTTTCTTCCTTCCATGCCTTAGCCACCACCTCATAGAAATCATCCCTAGTCAGCCAACCTAATTCAAATTTGAACATTGGTTGTGCAGTGCTTAGAGTATGATCACCAAAGGATAGAAGAAGTGGTGTATGGTCGGATGCTACTTCTCTCGGTAGAGCTTGTAATGTGGCACGTGGAAATTTTAATTCCCATTCCGTTGAGACCAACACCCTATCCAACCTCTCAAAAGTAGGTTCTGGTAGTGAGTTGGCCCATGTGAACTGACATCCTATCAGCTCTATTTATTTTAAATCCAAACTATTTATAACAGCATTAAAGAGAAAAGGCCATTTGTCATCATAGCGATCATTGTTTTTTCTGAGGGTCTTCTAATAATGTTAAAATCGCAAGGATTCGTTTTGACAACAGTGGACCAACTCAGTTAAAAAGCTTTCTTTTTGCTCATGTTGAGCAGCTCCATAAACTGCAATCAAATTCCACTGGAAGCCATCAACTTTATTCCTTACATGAAATTTGATATAATAGTCTCCCTGAGAAATGAAACCTATGTCAAAAACAGTTGGATTGATTCCCAAAAGGATTCCACCAGAATGTCCCTTAGGCCCTGTCCAACTCCATAGAAATTGTTTCCCAGCACATATATTATTAAGCTCAACATCTGTGAAATCTGCTCTACAAGTTTCTAAAAGAGCGATAAAGTCGAGTTGTTGTTCTTTTGTAGTGTCTGACAGAAATCGAAATTTAGCCAAGTCACGAAGACCTCTGCTATTCCAAAAAATGCCTTTCATTTGACACTAGTTATGTTTGTGTTTTTATTTTTTTCCCTTCCTATCTTTTGCTAACCCAACAGATATTGTAGCTTTTTTATTTTTATTTTGTCCTACATTTTTCTTTGCTAACAGTATAGGTTTTGAAATTCTGGCCTTTGATTTTTGCTTAGGCTCGAGTTGAGAAATATCACCTAGGTGACTATTATCATCGGCCACGGCATCATCCAGAATGTCTTTGTTAATATGGCAAAGGGATAATTGGTCCAAGCCATCATTATCCTGCAATTCCATATCATCTAGCACTCTAGAGAGGTTCCTTTTAACTTTACTCCTATTCAGAGGTGAGGTGGCTAACCTATTAGTTTCCAGAATTTTAATCTTCTTAGTCACTTTTCTAACTTCATCTCCATTAGCATCCGCAAAGACACCTAGGTTGGAAATATTATTTGAAATGCGATCTTCAGATAAACTAAGAAAGGACACATCTTTTTGCTTACCTTCTAATGTGTCCAGATTTCGTTTGGCTGCCATCCTCTGCGCCCTTTCAAGAGAATGTTCATCAAGTGAGTTTGCTCTCCTCTTGCTTGTACGTGTTGGAGTTTTTCCAGTACCAACACCAAGGGGGACAGTGGAGACCTGTTAGGACTGTCAACACTGCCCCCTCCAGTACCTTGTCTCATTAATCCCGGGAGAATTTTTGTTGGCAACTGGGGGCCAACAAACACATGCTCAGCATTTTTTGCCACATCAGAAACATGCCCCTCTACTGTTTGTTGTAATGCTGAACCACCATCTGACATGCATTGGTCAGCCGGCACCTCATTGTCAACTAGCACCTCATTGTTGACCTCCTCAGCTACAACTTTTTCAGCTATTTCCCCAATCAAACTACTGACCACATGGTCTAGAATTCCATTCGCCATGACCAGAAGTTGCTCTTCTGCTACTTCTTTCTGATTCTGATCACAATCAGAATTTTTAGTTGGATCAACATCCTTTCCCTCTTCACCTACACCAGTTTGTGACTTATTCTGACCACTTTTTGGCTTTTTTCTTGTGCCATTGTTGTTGTCTTTGTTGCCACCATCACCCAAAGCATCATCATCGCCCCCTTTAGGGTCATCATCATTTTTTATCTCCTCGACATATGATTCGACCCCAGGAATAATGGACTCGACCTTGATAGGAAATTCATACCACCTATCTCCAATGACAACACAAAGTCTCTGTGGGAAAGCCTTTGAATCAATTACTGACACCAACACTCTACCAAAAGGGCCTTTGTTAGTTGTTACCATATCCACCATCTGAGGCGCCCCAACCATCGAACCAAGAGCCCATAGCACTGGGAGCTCCCTAAGTCTCTTGGGTATCCTGAAAATATTGATCCAGGCCTTTGGGATTATAAGTCCTTCCTCTTCGTCAGACCATTTAGCGAAGTTGAGATGCATACTCTGTTCTTTTAAAGCCATTCCACCAAAAGAAATTGCTCGCTGTAGTTCATCCTTCGTCGGCATGCTAACGATAAAAGCATCTTGTCCATCGTCCCGGACATCCCATACCCAATTATTAGGGCTGGGAATCCGGCGTTGTAACTCAGCAGTGAGTTGTGCTGCACTCAATTGGCCACCTTCAATTGTGATCCTTGCTGTTTTGTGCTCCGAAATGTTCTTGATCGGAGCATGTGGAATATGGTAATACCCCTCACCATCTGCTGCATATCCAACCCATTGCGCCACCATCTTTGGAGCTTTCATCACTGGGCATTTCTTCCTCACATGTTCATCGCTCTCACAAACCTCACAGAAGACCGAAGCCTGGCACTCAGCAATTACATGTCCTTTAGTGAAACAACGGAAACAAAACTTTTGCTTACTTTGCTTTCCATCCTCCTTTTCTACATGCTGCTACACTGTGTTATGTGAACTGATTGGCAGATTCTCAATCTCAGGCCTTGTCTGAACATTTTGTTGTGCGTTCCATTGGATAGTACGAGAATCGGTAAACCACTAAGCGGTGTTGATAGCACCCAACGGAGGTTGTGCACGGGGTACAGAATCATCTTGATGTCCAAAATTGCCTGATCATTTGGTTCCTGCCGGCCTCTTATTATTGAACTGACGACCACGAGCAGTATTATGTGGTCCTTGTGGCCGAGCACCAAAACTAAAAGGAGCAGCAGCAGAAACAATTGAAGGCCGGACTTGAACAGAAAAGGGGGCACCATGTCCAGAGTTACCTCCAGGAAAATAAGCTCCACGTTCGGTGTTACCACCAGAGAAAGAACCGGCCATTGATCCAAAGCCAGAAAACTGCCCGCGCGACGTACCAAGGCGGGGGTTTTGAGATGTCGCCTCCCAAGCAGTCGCCGGCGCCTGACGAGAAGTTTGCTGCCCAATCCTGTCCTCCATAGCCCCTGACTTGACCACTTCCGCGAACGACCGCTGAAACGCACGAGTTGTCGATGCAAGCACCGCCGGCGGTGGCGTGGTGTGTTGACAGTCTTGCCGTCCCTTCGAAGAAGCAGCGATGGCGGCGTGGTTCCTGTTAGGGCTCGGTATCGGCTTTTTCGTGCTACGGGATGGACCGCGTGGCATGGTACACACAGTTACCAAAAACAACTCGTCGGCCTTTGGGTTGATCCCGGCCCATAACGACTTGAATCTGACCAGGCTGGCACTGCGTGTCCCGATCCGATTTTTGCGTTGTAGCAATCAAGTGCCGATCCAAAATTTGAACCTCCGTCGGAGAATGCCGCTGGCCGTGGCCTGAAGGTTCGCCGGAAGCAGCAGCCATCCATGTCCTCTTTGCACGATCAGACCCTGAACTCCTTTTGTCCGTGACCTGCACATCACCTAGACTCACAGGTGGAGAAATTCTTGGTTTTGGCAAAGGTCCACGCCAAGGCTTGGCACCCGATATCTCACCACGGCGTCGACGACACGACGAGGTAATGACGATGACGACGACTTGGATGCTCCCGAACTGAGCGCAGCTTCAGCCTTGATCAGGTCTGACTTGGAGAACCCCACCGCCAGGGCTCTTGCCACGAACTCCGGCGTTGAGATATCGCCATCATCTTCATCTTCCAGCTCTTGGTGTGTCCGGCCAGAAACACCCAACGACCAAGGCCGCGGCGTAACCATTGATGACGAGCCGGCCACTGAGCGATGATTCCTCCGGCTCTGTCCATTGGCATCACTCCACTCCGGCGAGCTTGACGGTTGCAGAACTTGCCGGAGTGAAGGTGCAGGAAAGAGTCGTCGCCCTCTTGGAGTGTATGTTGATGATTTATTTGTCACTGGCGCAAGCAGCAAGGAGATAAAAGCATTCAAGATGCAGATGATGAAAGAATTTGAGATGAGTGACTTGGGTTTTCTCTCATACTACCTTGGCATGGAGGTGGAGCAATCGGAGCATGGGATCAAGCTGAAGCAATCTTCATATGCTAGGAAGATTCTGCAGCAGACTGGGATGGAGGAGTGTAATCCCACAAGTTATCCCCATGGAAGCAAAACTGAAACTCGACAAAGACGAGGAAGGTGATCCAGTGGATCCGATAGAGTATAGGCGTATGGTTGGAAGCTTAAGGTACCTGACTCACACACAACCAGACCTTGCCTATTCAGTTGGCGTGGTTAGCAGGTTCATGGAGAGACCCACGAGCTTGCACTTGCAGGCTGTGAAGCAGATACTAAGGTATGTGAAAGGCACAATTGATTTTGGCCTGATGTATTCAAAGGGAGTTGCAGAGGATGTCTTGGCCGGTTACAGCGACAGCAATCTCGCTGGTGATATCATTGACAGGAAAAGCACAAGTGGGCTGGTGTTTTATTTCCTTGGAAACATTGTAGCATGGGCTTCAGAGAAGCAAAAGAGTGTTGCTTTATCCTCATGTGAAGCAGAATTCATGGCAGCTACGGCAGCTGCATGTCAAGGCATTTGGCTCAGAGGGTTGTTAACAGAGTTAATGGGAGAAGAACCAGAGCCAATCATGTTGTATGTGGACAACAGGTCAGCCATTGAGTTGATGAAGAATCCAGTGTTCCATGGAAGAAGCAAACACATTGATACTCGTTCCCACTCATCCGTGAATGCATTGAGAAGGGGTTAATCATCGTCAAGCATGTTCGCACGGAGGACCAGCGAGCGGACATCCTCACCAGGGCGCTGTGACACCCTCAAAATTAATAAGGATTATTTAATTAATTATTAGATTAATTATTAGGTTTATTAAGACTAATATAGGCTAGAATAGGAATAATAGGGAATAAAAATAATAATAGGAAAATAAAATAAAGTTCTAAAACTTGAGTGCTCTATAAGGATTAAAATAGCATCGGAAACCTTAGGTTTAAATTAAAAGAAGTTGGTTCAAAAATCAAATTCAAAAACCCTTTCAAAATCCCTTAGGAAAATAGAGAAAGAATTCTTTGCTTAGTGGGCCAACCAGCCGCGGCCCGGATTTCCTAAAGTCCAGCCTGGATCCCTCGACCTTTTCCTTGGTCTACTCCCGCGCGGCCCAGCCCGGTTCCCACCTCCCTTCGGCTTTCTCACCGCGAAGTCCATCCCACGCCCCTCAACTTCTGGCCCGGCCCACTCCGCCTCCTCCTTCTTCCTCCTCTCTCCCTTCTCCGGTTCCTCCCCCCTCCCTCGTTACTCCGGCGCCGACGCCTCCGTCGCCCATCCCGCCACCGCGACGCGCTCAGCCCTCGTGGCAGCCGCAGAACGACGCCACGCCACCTCCTCCATCCACTGCTCACGTCAGAAGGGCCATCCCGGCACGGGAGCCCCCTCCTCCTCCATCTCGCAGCGCCCGTACCACCACCGCCGTCGCTCGATCCACTTCCTCCGGCCAGGATAGACCCGACAACGGCGCGCAGGGCGTGTGTCACCACCACACGAGGCCACCGCACGCGAAATGCGGCGCCGATGCCCACTCCTCGGCCTTCTGCACGAAATACCGCGGCCGCACGCGTCGCGCGCCGGCGAGCTTGCCATGCCACGCGTCGCCGCCCCCGCTGCCCTGGTGAACCCCGGGGAGCACCGCCGGGCTATAAATAGCCCTGCGCGCGCCCCGGATGGAGCTCAACCCCGCCACACCACAACACAAGGCCCACCACTGCTACCGCCGCGAACGCGGGAGCGCCGCCGCGCTGCTCCGGCAGTCCCGCCGCCGCCAAGCCCTGGACCCCCTTCCGGCCGCCGCGGTGCCGCCCAGAGCACCCCGTGGCACCCAAGGCGTGTAGCAACGTGCTCCGGAGGACGCTCGCACCTTGGACGAGCGCCGCCCGAGCTCCGCCGCAATGCCGTGAAGCCGCCGCTCCGGTCAACCCTGCGCCTGCCACCAACGGTAAGCACTTCGTCGACCACCACCCTGTCTCTCTGCCCTCTTTCTCCCCTCCTCCAATGCTGGCCGAGTCACGGCCGGTGGCCGTGCGCGCCACCGTGCCCCGGCTGGCCGCCGGCCAGCTCCGGCGCCCCCTCCTCAGTGCCTCTACGCCCCAACCCACTCCGCGCGACCCACTGGGTGCGCGCAACCCTTAGCCAAAGCCCCAGGAACCCCTACCGTGTGTTTCCCCCTTTCCACCGTCCGCCGTTCGAACTCCGGCGAGGCCGCACTGCCACACCAGTCACCGACCCTCGACGTGTTCATCCCCACTGTGTCCGCCGTGCTCCCCTGAACCCGTAGGTGCCCTCACCGCCGCAAGATCCGCCCTGTAGCTGCCGGCGGCGAGCCCTCCGGCGAACCTCCCCTGCAGTCCCTCCGCGCCGCCGTGAAGTGCGGCAGCTGCGTTGGCACCCGCGTGGCAGCCACGCGAGCGCCGGCCCCACTTGCCAGCCTCCCCCGCCCTCGCGTCAGCTGCCACCTCCACTTCCCCGCCTCGCGTGAGCTCGGTCCAGTGGACCGCAGGATCACAGGCCGCGTGGTCCACGCGCCCACGCCTCTGGACCACAGCACAGTGGAGCACGGGCTGGCGCCAGAGCTGGCGTCAGCCGACCCCACTCGTCAGCCGCACAACCAAAGGAAAATGCTAGGTACACCCGGCTTAGTGCACCCAAGAAGTTATTTCTTCGCCTTAGAAATTCCCAAAAATTCCCAAAAATACCTAAAAATATTAGGGAAAATAATAAGTTAATTAGTATCACCCAAATTATTTATACACATTACTAGGGTTTAGAATTAAAAGGATTCTTTTTCAGCCTATAGAAAGCCTCTGTTAACGTACCCGGTTTTATGCCAAATCTAAAATAGAACCCCATAAATGGCCAATAAATTCCTAAAAATATTAGAATATATTCTAAGGATTTTCATAAGATTAGATTCCCTAGAGACCTTTCCTAAACTTAGAAACGATTTATTGCCTGCCACCGACATCTTCCAAACCCCGCCTAAACCCCAGTACCCTTTTGAAGCACCGGCTCCGAACCCTCGATTAACTTAGAAACCACTTCCTATGGCCATTCTTGCCAACCCCTCTCCTCACAAGTAATTCATTCGCTGTGATGATTGATTAGTCATGTAATTATATTTGTGTAGATACTCCGCCAGGAAACTTCAGGATTATAGCCCCGGCGGAGACTACCATCGTATCAGGCAAGTCTTAGCAATTCCCTTGCTCATGTTAATCAACTACATTAATTTGCTCTACTCCATTCTTGATGTCTGTAGTTGCATTAAGATTAGCCACTCAGATACCCCCGAACTACTAAGACACTATCCAGTACCAGAAACCCTTGTTGCAAGAGGCACCAAGGGGGGAGAAGATGCGAGGTAGGGTGGATAGTCTCGGAGGAGCTCCTATCCAGGGGCCTACCTTGGTCGCTTAAGGACCGGTTCTGGGAAAAGTCTTTCCAGCGCCATGTACGGCTATATGGGCCAAAAAGGACATAGCCTTCAGGAATGCCCTGTAATGTGAGGCCTCGACTCACACTCCACCAGCTACCTCTGGTAAAGCTACCCCAGGGGCCACGGTGGGCAACGGAAATGCTGGAGACGGCCCCAGATAGAGGGCTGGGACTGGTCGGCATGGGTCGCATGTGACAGGGCTGGTAGGGCCCATGGGCGATGCATGCCCAATTTATATGATGCATCCATACCCGGGTTAGTGTCCTTTTGTGGACGTTTATGCGATCCCTGTTTAGACCCCAGTAGCATCCGTGGGTAGACCCAGATGGAAGCTGTCCAGAGATGGACGCCAGTGGATACGAGTCCCGTAGGGTGGCCCTGTCGTTGGCCACTGGGAGGGTCACCTGACCGTATAGACCAAGAGTACAAACCTCTGCAGAGTTACCCAATCTATCGATAGCCGTGGCTCTCGGTTATGAGCCCGTTTGGTTAAAGCTCCCACAGATTAGCCAAGAATAACCCATAGGAGTGATGAAAAAGAGATAAAGGTGATTGCGGGATCGACAGAAGGATCCGGGCCAGAATCACCGGGGACTGGTAGGGAGGT
>WEIB01000969.1:0-27490 GCA_015476505.1 Urochloa ruziziensis | reverse complement strand
TAACTCTACCTTTGGCAAGGCTCATGTACGATATGAAGAGGAGAATTCATTCAAGTTTTGTCAAACTTGCAAGACTAGAGTTGAGCCATCTCACAAGTGCAAGGGCAAGAAAGATGTATCCTTTGATGCTTCATATGTGCTTAAGAAAAATGTTAAGGGTAAGTATTTGCTAAGTTTGTTGGTAATCCTAAGAATAACACTAGAAAGATAGCTATATGGGTACCTAAGGTCTTGGTCACTAACATGCAAGGACCCAAGCAAGTTTGGGTACCTAAAAACTAGTATCCTCTTATGTAGGTGGATTACAAGTCCGGAGGAAGACATTGGGTACTTGATAGTGGTTGCTCTCAACATATGACCGGAGAGGCTAGAATGTTTACTTCTATTGATGATGAAGCCGGCGGTTATGATAATATCATATTTGGTGATAATAGTAAAGGTGAAGTGAAAGGATTAGGCAAAATTGCTATTTCAAATGATTACACTCTCTCAATGTCTTATTGGTCAACTCTCTCAAGTATAATCTTTTGTCTATTACTCAACTTTGTGATCTTGGCTACAAATGCACCTTTACTAGTGATGGTGTTGAGTTGACCACTCTTGATGGAAAGAATTGCATTTTCAAGGGTTTTAGGCATGAAAACTTATATCTTGTGGATTTCTCATCAAGTCATGCAAATTTAGTTTCTTGTCTTTTCACTAAGTCATCAAAAGGTTGGTTGTGGCATAGAAGGCTTGCTCATGTTGGCATGAAACAACTCAACCGATTATTGAAATATGATCTAGTTGTTGGATTGAAAGATGTGAAGTTTGAGAAGGATAAACTTTGTAGTGCTTGTCAAGCCGGAAAGCAAGTTGCTAGCCCTCACTCATCCAAGAGTATCATGTCTACTTCAAGATCATTGGAATTATTGCATATGGATTTGTTTGGACCAACCACATATAGAAGTATTGTGGAAATTGCTATTGTCTTGTGATCGTTGATGATTTTACAAGATATACTTGGGTATTCTTTCTTCATGACAAGGTCGACACGTGCGACTATTTCAAGAATTTGTGACAAGGGCCGAAAATGAATTTGAGCTCAAATTGAAGAAAGTGAGGAGTGACAATGGTAGTGAATTTAGAAACACAAGAATTGATGAATATTGTGATGAAAAGGGTGTAAAACCTGAGTTCTCATCCAAGTACACTCCGGAACAAAATGGTCTTGTGGAGAGAAAGAATAGAACTTTGATTGATATGGCAAGGTCAATGCTCCGGAATACAATGTGTCGGATTCTTTTGGGCCGAAGCCATCAACACCGCTTGTCATGCATCAAATAGACTCTATTGCCACCGATTCTTGAATAAGACTCCATATGAGCTACTCATTGGAAGAAACCAAATATTTCATACTTTCGGGTCTTTGGGTGTAAATGCTATATTCTTAGGAAAGGCTCACGGTTATCAAAATTTCAAAGTAAATGTGATGAAGGATTCTTCTTGGGTATTCATCTTGTAGCAAGGCTTATAGAGTATACAACAAGACTCATGGCATAGTAGAGGAAACATGTGATGTAAACTTTGATGAATCAAGTGAGTGTCAAGATGAACTAGATAAATCAAGTGATGTAAGAGATGCTATCAAGAATATATCAATTGGTGATGTGAGACCAAGAGAGGAAGATGAGGATGAGGATATGGATCCGAATATTCTATTAGAGTGAAACCCATCAACATCCTATACAAAATGATCAAGTTGAACAATCAATTGAGCCTAGCCATGAAGATGCTACAAATGATATTACTCAACCGGAACCAATTGCATCACCATCTACATCAACTCAAGAGCCGGTAGTTGAAACAAGGGTCTCACACGCCATTGCAAAGGATCACCCCATTGATCAAATTGTTGGAGATATAAGAAAAGGTGTTCAAACTCGATCTCGTGTTGCTTCATTTTGTGAACACTATTCATTTGTATCTTTTCTTGAGCCAAATAAGATAGATGAAGCACTTCAAGATCCGGATTGGGTGAATGCTATGCATGAAGAATTAAACAATTTCACCCGGAATGAAGTTTGGGAATTAGTTGAAAGGCCCAAGAATTACAATGTGATAGGCACTAAATGGGTGTTTAGAAACAAACAAAATGAAGATGGCGTAGTGGTGAGAAACAAGGCTAGATTGGTTGCACAAGGATATACTCAAGTTGAAGGGTTGGACTTTGAGTGAAACATTTGCTCCGGTAGCTAGATTGGAAGCTATTAGAATTCTATTAGCATATGCTTGCGCTCACAACATCAAGCTCTATCAAATGGATGTGAAGAGTGCTTTCTTGAATGGCAAAATTAGTGAACTTGTCTATGTTGAGCAACCTCCCGGTTTTGAGGACCCAATAAGCCGAATCATGTGTACAAGCTGTCCAAGGCTCTCTATGGACTTAAACAAGCCCCTAGGGCATGGTATGAGAGGCTAAGGGATTTTCTCATCTCACAAGGCTTCAAGATTGGGAAAGTTGATACTACCTTGTTCACTAAATGCATTGGCAAGGACTTATTTGTATGTCAAATCTATGTGGATGATATCATCTTTGGATCAACCAATCAAGACTTTTGTGAAGAATTTGGAGAAATGATGTCTAATGAGTTCGAAATGTCTATGATTGGGGAATTGAATTACTTTCTCGGTCTTCAAATCAAGCAACTCAAGGAAGGCACATTTGTTTGCCAATCAAAATATGTGAAGGACTTATTGAAGAAATTTGGCATGGATGATGCTAAGCCAATCAAGACACCCATGGCTACAAATGGACATCTAGATCTTGATGAGGGAGGTTTCAAGTCCTCACCTAGAGAATGTCATTTGACCGCTGTCAAACGTATATTGAGGTATTTGAAGTTCTCACCCAATATTGGTCTTTGGTATCCCAAGGGTGCTCAATTTGAGTTAGTTGGATATTCGGACTCGGATTATGCCGGTTGCAAGGTTGATAGGAAGAGTACTTTCGGTGGTTGTCAATTTCTTGGAAGGTCACTTGTTTCATGGTCTTCAAAGAAACAAAATTCGGTGGCTCTTTCTACCGCCGAAGCGGAATATATTTCGGCCGGAAGTTGTTGTGCTCAATTGTTATGGATGAAGCAAACTCTTCTTGATTATGGTGTAAATTTCAAAGAAGTGCCTCTCTTATGTGATAATGAAAGTGCCGTGAAGATTGCAAATAACCCGGTTCAACATTCAAGAACAAAACATATTGATATTCGGCATCATTTTCTTAGAGATCATGTGAGCAAGGGAGATATTAAGATTGATGGAATTAGTACAAATGATCAATTGGCGGATATATTCACCAAGCCATTAGATAAGCAACGGTTTTGCAAGCTAAGGAATGAACTAAATGTCATTGACTTATCTAATGTGGCTTGAAACTTAGCTTTCTTATCATATCTAATTATTATGCATTTACTTGCTCATTTTCATAAGTACATTCATATCATTGAATTCATTCCATGATTTTTGGCTCTATGATCACTCAAGGACAATTGAAAAGTCTCAAAATTCCCAAAAGAATCAGTGCTAAAAGATACAAGAAGAAATCAAAGAAAGAAGTGCAGAAAAACAGAAATGCAAGGAAATATTTTATGGTACGGCGGACCGTCCGCAGGTGCAGAGCCGGACCGTCCGCGGGTGCCTGACCGTCCGCGGGTGCAGTGGCGGACCGTCCGCGCGACCTGAGACGAAATTGGAACCGAGAAATTGGCCAAGTCTTAGGCGGACCGTCCGCGGGTAAGAGGCGGACCGTCCGCGGTGGGCGAGAAAAGGCGGGCCCACATGGTTTTTGGATCTAATCTCCCAGGGCACCAGCCTCCTCATCCCACGCCCAACCAGAGCGCCGCCAACCCTCTCTCTCACGGTCTCTCTCAAGAGAAAAAGGAAGAAGAAGCCATTGATCTAGGGGGAGGATTTGGTGACTCGCGGACCGTCCGTGATCAACCCCGGACTGCTCAAGGACTCCTCCACCATGTCTTCTCGGTATTTCATTGATTCATCCATTGGCTTTTCTTGGATTTCACACATGAACTAGATTAGGGTTTGAGATGGGGATTTCAATTTAACCATGGATTCTTGCAAATGCTTATGGGATTGAGTTGGTAGAGTCATGGGCAACATATTGTAGTGATTTGACGCAGTTTGGTGGGGTAGAAACTGAGATCGATCGATGGATTTGAGGGATGTTACTGTTCCTGTTCGTGGCCACAGTGTACCGGTGGACCGTCCGCGCCCTACTGGCGGACTGTCCGCCGCTCACTGTCGACTATGGACAGGACAGTAGCCTATTATTGGTTGGATTCATCTCAGTTTTATCAAAGATTATTGCTTACATATATATCATTTATTCATGACAGCAACACTCGGATCAAGAAGGGAATGTCAAGCCTAGCTCATCAAAGAGGGCACGAATTGTTGATTCAGATGAGGATTTTGAACTCAGTGACTCCATGCAAGCACTAAGTGACACGGAAGTTGAGGAAGAAGAAAGTGAGGATGAGCTTATTGATGTGACCATCAATCATCAAGGTAGAAGGTGGAATGCTGCTACCTTTGCATCTCTCAGGGCACCCTATCAGTACTCATTGCCTCGTGACACCGCCAATCTTTTCTTTCATACTCGTGTGCAAGAAGATGCATTCTTTGGTCATCTACTCAAGAAAAATGTATTCAAGCACCAGAAGATTGACTTCAACTATATGACCACACAACCCGTGATGGTTGGAGTTGTGAACAACTTTGTGAATATAGAACTAAGGGATTTCCTTGAGAATCATTGTGATTGGAATGAAACCTATCATTCGTCAGTTTTATGCCACAGTTGAAATTGATATGACTGAGAAGTCTCTTGAATGGATGACTGGTAAGAGGAGGTACCAAGCCACATTTGCTGAGTTTGCAGCCGCAAATGACATCAACTATGAGTCTATCACCGATAACACGAGCTATGATGTGGTTGAGGAAAATTTCTTTGAGCTTCATGACATCACCGGTTTCTATGAGCCAAATAGAACTGGGATTGCTAGAGTCTACACCACTATCACAGGATTGAGGCACCATCCCGCTCTCATCAACAAGATCATCCGTGCCACTATTCTCCCAAAGAGTGGATACAACGAAAAGTTCATTGGATGGGCTCCCAACATTGTACATCATGTCATGAGCAATGAGAAGATGGATGTCGTTAATCTTATAATGTGGCAGATCTTGGAGAAGAAGACCAACATTGAGTATAACTTGTACTTTGCTCCATACATAATGGCTCTCATTCTCACAAAGACCAAGTTCAAAGGGCAATGCAATGAACGTCATCTTGTGTACAAGCCTTTTCGGAATGACTCAGTCTTCTCAGCACGGCCATTGACTCCTTACCTTCCAGGAGATGACAATGAGGCATATGTTAATGCCGAAATTGGAGCAGCAGCAGCAGCAGGGGGAGCAGCCCCAGAGGGTGCAGAACATGTACAGGCAGAGGATGCAGATGCTCAAGCCATGCCTCCACCACCCCCTCCTCAGTCCTCAGCAGTATCAGTGGGCACCTCCTGCCGGGTATTTTGACCCATACTTTGCTTCATTGCAGCAGTCCATGACTTCTCAGTTTCAGGAGATGCAGCTTGGTTACACATCCCATTTGAAGCTTTGGGCAGCAGATGCATAACTCCCTTCAGACCATGCAGCAGGCTTTCAGAGGCAGCTTGACGATCGTCTCACTCAGTTTGGCACTCATCTTCAGCAAAATGTGTACACTCCCATGATGAACAGGATGACTACCATGAGCACTAATCTCGATAGTGCGTTGGATGCACTCAACGAGAGGTTTGATGGGATTACAACTCATGAAGAGTTTCAGACTGTGATTGAGAGGCAGGAGCACCTTCAGCAGGATTTCGACGCTTTTCGAGGTCACTTTCACTCTTACTTCCCGGCACCTGCGCCAGCCGCCAGAGTTCTACCCCCACCAGCCATATTTTCCTCCTCCACCGCCGCCCGAGCAGTAGCTCCCCTCTTTCGGTTCTTGATGACAAAGGGGGAGAGATTAATTGGAGGAGTGATCATGGAACTTTGCATTGTTTATTAGCATGGCATGCATATGGTTCATTCTTGCACTTGTGATAAGAACTATGTTGGCTTGTAATAACTCTAGTACTTGTGTGGCTTGTGGTTGTGGAACTAGAACCCGGTTGAACTTGTGGTTAAACTTGTTTTGCTCTAGTTAAAAATCCTTTGTGTTATTTGTTCTAGTTCCTATGTTTTCTTGAGGCTAATCTACGAATGTTATCTTTCTATGAGCATAAACATATATATCTTGTGTAGCCTCGGTTGTTTTTTTGTAGGGAGACTCCGTCAAAATTTCTATCTATACATATATGAGAAGAGAAAATTCAATATTATATGCATATCTGTAGGGGGAGTCATTTTACAATGAATTTGAGATCACTTATTAAATCTTCTATCATGATTCTGTTGAGATAAGTAAGTGTTTTCAAGACTCAAAAATCTCACATATCACTCCTTTAAAATGGTTGTCATCAATTACCTAAAAGGGGGAGATTGAAAGTGCATCTAGGCCCCTAAATGTGTTTTGGTAATTAATGACAATCATCATGGACTAACAATTCTATTGAGATGATGAGATTAGGTTAGTCCGGATGAATGGATGAGCTTCAATGATTGATTACGATATATCGCCGTATATTGAAGCAAGATGATGCTAAAGGAAAAGGTAAAAGATAGGTTGTTTTCTTTTACCGGTCCTAAGGAGTTTTAGAGAAGAAAATTTGACCGGATTGATAGGCTAGATAGCCGTACTATTAAGAGGGGTCAATTCTGGTTGCTTGTTATGATTCTAGTGCCAACATTGCTCAAATAGTATAAGTGCATGCATGAGAGCTAACTTCGTTTTCAAAAGTTGAAGGGAATTCAACCTTGCTGATTTTGGTCAGGCGGACGGTCCGCCCTTGGGATGGCGGACGGTCTGCCTCACATCTGGTTGAAGGAAAATCGGTTAAGTGTTGGATTAAGGGGCCCTGCCGTCTTTCTCAGGCGGACGGTCCGCCGGGTACAGGCGGACGGTCCGCAGGCTATTCTTTGCATGAGGCGGACCCTTTCGCGGACCGTTCACGCAGAGACGTTTTCTGGAGGTTCCAGGACACTTTTATAAGGCGGACGGTCTGCCTTTTTGAAACGTAGTCCTTAGTCGTATGGTGATCATTTTCTAACTAAGAGGCTGACGGTCCGCCCCTGTTGGGCGGACGGTCCGCCAACCCCGTAACGGTCACTTCTGACACGTTTGACTTTTTGAAATAGTAGCCGTTGGGCTCGGGCGGACGGTCCGCCCCCTCTTAGGCGGACGGTCCGCCAGTGCTCTGTTTTCACGAGTTTTACACATAATGGCTAGTTGGAAAGGTGGGGAGTATATATACTCATCCCACAGGTTTGGGGACTCTCTCTTGGCCATTCTGAAAGCTCACTTGACCCAAGAGTCCCCTCTCTCATTTCTCTCTCACTCATTTGCTAAGGGATTGCATTCTTGTGAGTGTGAAGAGTTCTAGTGCATTGCTTTGGATTGCATTGAGCATTGAGGCACTAGGAGAACATCAAGCAAGCGTCATTGGCTTGTTACTCTTGGAGGTTGCCGCCTCCTAGACGGCTTGGTGTGTGATTTCCATTGAGCTCTTCAAGAAGATTGTGAAGAAGCCTTGGAAGATTGTGAGAGGTCTTGTGCTCACCTCACCGGAGCGGTAAAGGGCAACTCTAGTGGAATCGAGGTTTGGAGAGGTTCATTGCACTCAAGCCGGCTTATACATCAAGTGTGACTTGATAGAGAAGTGGTTGAAGCTTTGAATCCACCTCAACTTGGATTAGGGGTGACCGGCAAGTCATCGACACCACGGTAAAAATTTCGGTCTCTCGTGTGATTGATCGTTCCTTCACTCATTTACATTTTGCCATTTGTCTTGATCATTTACATTCATAGAGATTGAATCATACTTGTCACCCTAGGTTGCAAACCTTGACCTAGTTTAGAATCAAGTAGAAATAGGTTTTCTCTTGTGTTACTAATAATTTTTATTAGTGCTTTGATTTTAGTTAAAACCGCCTATTCACCCCCCTCTAGTCGGTATCCTAGATCCTACAACGGCCTCTGCATCAAGGGGCTTCGTGTGTGGATCGACATCCGGCCGCCTCATCGCCTTTGCCATCTCGGTCTAGTCACTCAGGCGGCTGTGGACAGAGGAGTTGCTATACGCTGAGGGAGGGGGGGGTCCTCCGGGATGTACATGACATCGGAGGTCACCTTCCCCTTTTTAAGCAAGCAAAGGCCCCGAGGATGATGATGTCTTGGCCATGTACCTTCGACTGCGAACAAAAGCAAATTTAATAGAAATTCTACAGAATTTAGCGTTGGAATAAATAAATGAATACATATACCCATTTTTTCCTGTACGCCTTGAGGTTGCGGTTGCCTTGGTGGTGTGATGAACCTGGCATCAGCGCTCGCCGCACCCGGCCAGCCTGACGCTTCTCCTTAAAACCCTTCGTGAACCACTTGTCCACCACCATAGCCCAGAACCGATCATTGTTGGCTAGCCACCATGGAGGCACCTGCACGCCATCAAGTACGACATATAAGATAAAATTGTGTGTAATTAATCAAAAGAATTAAATGTTGAACATTTACCTGTAGAAATTGTTTCTTTGTCAGCATCATTGTTCTCGCCTCCGCTTTCGGCACGCTCCGCCTCTCGTGTTTAGGCGCAAAGTTAGTATAAAATTGTACGATGGCGCGCAGTTTCGTCTCGTACCACATATCGGCCACCAGCTTGTGGCAGGCCGTGTCAGCCACCAGGACCGCCAGGTTCTTCATTCCATCCTGCCACTTGTAGAAATATATATAATATTCTATTCAAATGACTACAAAAATCATGTTTGAGGAATCTAAGAGAAAAAAATTATTATTTCATGCGTTTGAAGTTCAATTCGAAGTTGAATTTGAAATTTGAATTCTAAATTTGAAATAATGTTTATCATATAGCTTGCGAAAGTCACTCAGCAATTCATGTTTGATGATTATATCAAAAGAATCTATCATTTCATGCATTTGTAACTCAATTCCAATGAATACCACGATATAATATATCGTTTGAATGAACAAAAATTATAAATAAGCAAAGTGAGTGGTATGTATCCAAAAAATAACAAAAATTTGGCATGAAGCTATCTAAGTGGTGTGTTTCATATAAAAAAAATTAGAAGTGAAACCCGGATTCGACCGTCACTTTGCTTTGAAATCAGAACCGCTCTTTCTCAACTCTATGAAACTTCTCCAGAGATTCGAAAATCAATCAAATGAAATAAAATGATTACAAATAGCAAAATGACCGAAAAAATATACCACAAATTAACATGGAAATCAGTATCAAATATGAAGTTAGAATAAAAAGTTAGGAGGTCGAATTCGATTTTTTTAAAAATACTTTGCCGTGTGCCTCTATGGTGGCCACACGGCAAAGAACGTTTGCCGTGTGTCCACCATAGAGGCACGCGGAAAAGTGTTCGTTGTTTGCCGTGTGCTTTTTTTTTGTCGTTGGTCGTGCTGACGTATGATTTTTTTGCCGTGTGTCATGTTTGCGAGTACACGGCAAACGTCGACGGCCGGCTGACGGACGTCAATGTTCGGCCCTTCGTCGTGGGCCACCTGGCAGGCACACGGCAAAGGTCGGTGTTTGCCGTGTGCCTGCTGTGGGCCATCGTGTGTCGTGTCTTTGCCGTGTGCCACGTTGCCAAGCACACGGAAAACACGGTCCTTTGCCGTGTGCCCGTGATGTGGCACACGGCAAAGCCACGGGCACACGGCAAAGGTCCGATTTCCCGTAGTGTCCGCACACCTAAAAGTCTGCGACATTAGAATAACTAGGTGATTCTCCACACGTAGCCGTAGCGGCGGGATTTGATAGAGTTACTCGATAAACTACGAACAACTACCAGTTTATATAATGACCCTTAGTTGGTGGGAGATGACGTATATAGATTGCATGAAAAAAGAATTGGTGGGTGATGACGTGGATAACTTGCATGTAGACCACTACCAGTTATATAATGACCCTTAGTTGGTGGAAGATTACATGAGTAGGTTGCATGAAAAAAGAATTGGTGGGAGATGGTATGGATAGGTTGCATGTAGAGAGAAATAGAGTTAATGATTTTTAGTATGGTGCATCTATATATAAGTTATATTATAATTTATATTGATTAAAACCGCATGTCCTCAGCTTAAGAAAGTTGGCCAAATTAATTGAATTTTTTTAAGATGATGCCAGGTGAAAAAAAAACTATATGGTGCAAATTATATGTGTGCCCCACATTATTAAAAGCTGGACACTAGAACTAGGACATCTTTTTCACACCTTAAAATTGAGTGTAATTGGCTAAACATTGTTGCGATTACTTAGTGATCAGAGACCAGCTACTTCCTGTACATTATTATGGATAGATCAACACATATGACTCAATAATTAAAAAAATCACATTCATACATTATAATTTAATAAAAAACTCAAAATTGTTGGAGATGACTCAGTAGCTACTTCAATTTATTTGGTTTGATTGTGTGTGCTATTAATAAGGGAAACTAATAAGAAACTAAACAATAAGCAGATTAGAGAGACCACACTTATTCTTCGTCCTATACTCATATGGCTCAGCCTGTCCCTCCACAACCCCACTTTTACCCTAGAAGATTGCTTAACTAACCGATGGACCAAAATATCTAATCTCTCTGTTTCAAATTATAAGTTATTTTGACTTTTCTAGATATATACATTTTGCCTGTGGATCTTCTCCCTCGATGGTTACCTCATAATCATCTTCAGGTCGGTATTATATTGAAAATGATCTGCATTTAGAGCATTTAGAGCATTTAGAGAAGAGATGAATTAATCTAATTTGTTGGTCCACCATTGGTCTTCCAACTCCTATTGTTTTATCCTTAATTTTCCTCATCCACTAAGGGAAACAGTGCCTTTGCCGAGTACGTGGAGCACTCGACAAAGGTCTAAATTCACTTGGCAAAACCTTTGCCGAGTCTAACACTCAGCAAAGAGCGCTCGGTAAAAAAAGACTCGGCAAAGAGCTCTTTGCCGAGTGTTTTATTTCAGGCACTCGGCAAATACTTTGCCGAGTGCAAGGACGACTTTGCCGAGTGCAAGGACGACCCTTGGCAAAAAATATGTACCTGACAACGAGGAGACGATTCAGTAATGGCACGGCGAGCTTTGCCAAGTGTCAGGGTGCTGTGTGTCAGCGGAAAACCACTTAGAAAAGCTTTGAAGCTTTATCGACTGCAAGTGCATATACACTCGGCAAAGAGTGAAGATTTGCTGAGTGTCCATGCAGAAACACTCTGCAAAGCCTCGGCGTTAATGGTCGAGTCTTGCGATCCGATGGTTTTAACGGCTGTGTCGAAGGCTGTGTCACGCGGGGGCCACGTGGTTACGTTTCACCGAGTTGTTAATTTTTTTACAAGTGTCTCTTTCTGAGCAATCGGCAAAGGTTCTTGTTTGCCGAGTGTTTTGCCTCAGGCACTCGGCTAAAGGTCATGTGTTGTCGAGTGTATATTTTGACGCGTTCAGTAATGACCTTGTTCGCCGAGTGTCAGATATTTTGCACTCGGCACATGTCGGGTTTCCAGTAGTGATCCACGGATCGGACAATGGCTGAGTAGTAGAAACATAAACTTGATTAGTAGAAACATAAACAGATATCGTTCAGCTTTTAAAGGAGGAAAAGGCATTATCTAGATTTTTGTTTCTAGAAGAGCTCCTAAAAGCAAAATTCTATTTAACGATCTTAGCCTTTCTTAAAATTCGGGGACATTCATTATCTACGAGTACCTTAGATCCTTTTTACCTCTCCCAAAAGGAGTGGTACAAGGTTCGGGGGCTACAGGGCACATGGATCGCTAACAAGAAGTTTTTTCAAATTTCTACCAAAGATTTAAGATTTTTTCAAGACCTTCAGCTTGAATCATCGATTCAAACTAAGGCTCGGGGCAACCTCATATGAAGTGCGATCCCAAAATTGCATTCGAAAAAATTCAAAAGAATGCCATAAGGGCTTGAGCGCCTCACAACCTTGTCCTTAGAAGAACTGCAGTCCAGGAAGTACTCGAGGATTCCCCAAGAAGACCAAGAAGTACTCGAACCAGCGGTCCAAGCACTCTCAAGACAAAGAAAGAACTCGGCTATGAAGCGCTCGGGGGCTTGTCGGGTATGGAGACCTAGGGCCCACATGGACGCAGAAAATACTCCAAGGGAGGATAGGGCGACGAGTAGAGACCGTGACGCAAGGCAGCAAAGGACTCTACAAAGTATGGAAACTAGTCGACAATAGGAAAGCACTCGCATAGCGAGGCTTGCTTGGGTTACTACTCGAGTTAGATTAGTAATCCACCCTTGTAACCCTGCCCGCATGTATATAAGGCTGAGCAGGGACCCCTCTCAAACAACGAGTTCTGAACCTCAGGTCAGAGCACTCCATACAATCCAACCCGTAGAATATAGAGAACCTCGACTAGTCTTGGAGATCATCGATCAACAAGACAAGCTTGTACTCATATTCACCCTACGTAATATAGGATGAGCAACAGGATGTAGGGTATTACGCCTAATTGGCGGCCCGAACCTTTATAAATCTCGTGTCACATAATCGTCGAGTTCTTGATTCTACTGTCACTCCACCGAAACTCTATTACCTAGGGATACCCCTTGGTAGGACAGCCGGTAAAACACTGACACACTCTGTCTCTAATATTTTTCCGTCGGATGATCCTAACATTGCGTCGGAACTTGTGTCAGTACTTGTATCGGATCATCCGACCCTTGCGTCGGTTCTTTCCAGACTTAGCCACTTTTCAATGTTTCTGCCTCATGAAATTCAAATTTCAGAAGATCCGACACACCGTTGGAAGATCTGGTACCCCTTCGCAGAACACATAATGGCTAGTTTTTAGGGGTTGGGTATTTATACCCCCTCACCCCTCTCATTCAATGCTTGCTGCCTCCACGACCAAACACACTCCAAAAGCATTCATTCCACTCCTCTACTCCAACCCAAAGCTTGATTCTTGCATTGATTCACCTAGGGTTTGAGTGAGAGAGAAAGATTTGGTGTGTGACCTTTGAGCACTTGTGAGCTTTCACTAGTTCATCTCAAGAAGCACTTGAAGCAAGCTTGATTCGTCGATTCGCGTTTGTTACTCTTGGAGCTTTGCTCCTAGACGATCTTCACGTTTACTACACCTAAATGATACATTTCATTTGATGTGACATTTTCATCAAAAGTTTTCCACCCATCTAAACAACACACCTTAAAATTGAGTGTAATTGGCTAAACATTGTTGTGATTACTTAGTAAGACAAGCTACTTCCTGTACATTATTATGGATAGATCAATATATATGTAGTCTATACTTAAGAACTTACATTCATACATTATAATTTAATAAAAGAACCAATGTTGCAAATAGCGGGCCATAGCATTTTTTGTGACCTGCGGCTACAACTGTGTTCTACTGGATAGCAGGCTATAGCGGGGCTAAAGCAGCTGAACGGAGGCCTCCATGAAATGTTATAGTCCGCTATTCACAACATTGAAAAAAACTCAAAATTGTTGGAGATGACTCAATAGCTACTTCAATTTGTTTTGTTTGATTGTGTGTGCTATTAATAAGGGACAACTAATAAGAAACTACTCCCTCTGTCTCAAAAAACAAGTCATTTTGAGATTTAAAATTTGTCCTATAAAACAAGTCGTTTTATCCAATTTGGCACGTTTGCATGTGCATGTAGGCATGCAACATTCGGTTAGCACCAAATCTGGCTAAAAGAGAGAGGCTGTGGGG
This sequence comes from Urochloa ruziziensis, assembly GCA_015476505.1. NCBI lineage: Eukaryota > Viridiplantae > Streptophyta > Magnoliopsida > Poales > Poaceae > Urochloa > Urochloa ruziziensis. The sequence goes on along the minus strand of WEIB01000969.1, from coordinate 13,557 downwards.
ACCCCTTACCGGGATGTCCCTCGATTACCTGTATCAGGTCCTGGATCGGCCGCTGATACAGATCTTATCACAGATTAGTATCAGGAGCAGTAAATAACGTATAAATCAAATATTTTTCACCGTTTTAAGCTAGCGGAGAGCGGCGGGCACTCGTTTCTCCAGTGGAGTGAGTTGCAGCACCTCATCGCCCTGGAGATCTAAACCTGTGTGACAATGAAATCAAGAGTGAGTATTCAAAGTTGAATACCCAGCAAATCTCACAAATTCAATAATATAATGTAAATTAAATAAATGTAAAGGTTGGGCTTGGAGGGGCATTTCCTCCCTGCCAGTCCCGGTATCAAGCCCAGAACCCAGTCATCGGCGCTCCTGCCGTCTGGGTTTCCCATGCAATAAAGTAAATCTAATCAGTGGGGGCTTTGACCAAATCGGCTCTATGCCGAGAGCTGCGGCTATCCAGATAGATTTTAACTCTGCAGAGGTTGTACTTATCTACCACGCATTCGGTCTGTTCCCACCTCCGCGAAAGGCGGGCGTCGACCTACAAGACTCGTGTCCACTTGCGTCTATCTGTAGACAGCCAATCACTAGCTCTGTCCACGGGTGCTACTGGGGCCTAAACAGGGATCGTATATCCGTCCACAAAAGGACCTTCCCGGGGAATACGTGCACCATATATATAAAGGGCATGCCTCTGCATCGCCCTTGGGCCCTACCAGCCCTGTCACATGCGACCCGTGCCGGCCAGTCCCAGCCCTCTGTCTGGGGCTGTCTCCAGCATACCCGTTGCCCACCGTGGCCCCTTGGGACAGTTTACTAGTGCTGACTAGTGGGGTGTGAGTCAAGGCCTCACATAAATAGGTATTCCTGAAGGCCATACCTTTTTGGCATGCGTGGTTGTACGAGGGATTGGAAAGACTCTCCCATGAACCGGTCCTTAGCTGGGATCAGAGTGGCTCTTAGTACAGAATCCCCTCCTTGGGATCTTCCTTCCACTCCCAATCAGCATCCTATAACTACAGCGGGGCCAGGCATTCACCCACGTGATGCCTCCTCATAGCTTAAGCTGCAAGAACGGTAAACTTTAGTGATTAAAGTGATATTATTGGTGAGACTTGCCTTCATTGTCGATCCTTAGTCGTTCCTTACGCAGGCGTGTATTATATGTTGACCGGGCTGGGCTTCGGGCCTTCTGGAGCCTTGGCGTCTCGTCGGAGCCCGGTCATGCTATCGATAAAAACACATAAAATAACAATCAGGATAACAATACATCAATCAAATCGTAAAAGGAAAAGGAATAGAAATAAGGCGGGGATTCAAAGGATTTTTCTAATGGCTAGGGTTGGATTAATAATCCATTAATTGTATAGAATAACCAATGGATTAAAGGATGGGAATTTGGAAGAGAATTATTAAATAATCCCCTGGAAGATGGCTGGAATGATGATTATCGGTATCTCGGAATTTACATGGATTTCTAAGGAATACACCCCGAATAGCCGATATAGATTTCTAGAGAATCCTTATCCGTCTTTGGCCAGCATGATGGCTCGGCTCGGCTCGGCATGGCGGCGTAACAGCGGGGTTTCGGGTGGTTTAGTGGCTAGGCTAGTCTTAGGTTATAAATATTAGGGAACTAAGCATATGAAAATGCTTAGAATAATCCCTAATATTTATGGGAATTAATTGGGGATTTATGGGGCTAAGACAAAGAAAGGGGGATTTTCCGGGTACACCGAGGGAGGCTTCCTATTGACTAGAAACTACCTTAATTTGATTTGGGCTCTAATGACAGGCTAAAAGGGATTGGGTGGCACTAATAGGCTTAGGAATATTCCTAGGATTTTTGGGTATTTTTGGGGAATTTTTGGGATATAGGAATGGCTCTAAATAAACTTGTGTGTACACTTACTGGGTGTACCTAGCAGTTTCGTGGGCGCTGACGTAGGGGGTGGGACGGCTGGCGTCGGCTGGTGGGGCCCGCCATGCGCACTGTTCGGTGGGCCGAGCGCGTGGGCGCGGTGGACCGCGTCCGCTGGGCCGACGGTCTAGTGGGCCGCGTCCACCCAGGGTCCGGTGACGGGAGGCCGTGCGCCGGCCATGGGCCGGGGCGCTCGCAGAGCCTCCGGTCCACATGGACCGCGTGCACTGGGCGCGAGGCGGAGGGAGCGGACGGTGGGGGTGACGCCGTCATGGCCCGGGCCCGCCCGTCAGATTATGAACAGAGAGAGGGTGACGGCGGGGCGGACGATGGCTGACGGCGGTGCATGGTTTCGCCAGGGCTGGGCGGCGCCGCCGAGCGTGCCCTGTGCGCTGCCGCAGTGCTTGCCGGAAAAACGCCGGGACGGCGCTACGGCTCGCCGCCGGCCGTGCAGTTTAGCCCGAGCGGACGAGGGAAGCACAGCGAGCATGTTGGCGGCTTGTGGGAGGGCGGAGGAGGAGCGGAGCGGCGTGGTTGTGGTAGGGGGCGGAAAGGAGCTCGGTTTGAGCTTGATGGTGCCCAAACGGGGGCCTAGGGTGCCTTTTATAGGCCGAGCGAGTGCGTGGAGTGCCGCCACGTCGCTTGGAGGGAAGGAGGGCGGCCGGCGAGGCGGAGACGCGTGGCGCCGGTGATGCCGTCACCGCGGCGGCGGCGGCCTCGACTTCGGGCGCCCGAAGAGTGGTCGGCGCCGTTGGTTGGGTGCGGTGGAGGCTGGCGATGGCGCCACGCGGCACATGCGCTCCCTGGGGCGGCATCGCAGCCGTGGGCTGCAGGTCGGGCGGCGGTGACGGATTACGGCGGGGGTAAGGGGAGGTGAATCTAGGGGAGCAAAACGGGGTGAGTGAGGTCAAGTGGGGCCGGGGTACTTTAACTGCGGCGTGATGTCTATCCCACGGTGAAAGAGCCCACGTGGTGGCATTGAATGACAGTGACTCGCCGGCGGCGGCGCGGTATAGCGGCGGCGGGGGAACCAGAGGAGGGGAGGAGAAGCCGGAGGAGGAAGAAGGGGTTGACGGGGCGCGTGGGCCGAGCGGAGCGGCTGGGCCGGGAGTGCGCGCTGGGCCGGCGGAGGCTGGTTGGGCCGGACCGCGGGTAGGGGAGGAGGCGATTGGAGAGGGGAGGGAGTGGCCGTAAGGAGAACCTTAGGAAGCAAGAATGGACTTCGCGGCTGGGTTGGAAAAAGGAGAGTTGGGCCGAAATTGTGTGGTCGGCCCGTTTATCCTTTAAACGATTTCCTATTTATTTGAAAGGGGTATTGAGGGAATTTGAATTCGAATATGAACCTTATATTTTCGAGTTTTATTCCAGAGTTTTAGGGACTTATTTTTGTACTCAAGTTGTGAAACATCCCTTTTATTTTCCCATAGTTATTTATAGTTTTACTATTCATATTTATTCCTTTAACTTGATAATTATTCTAATAATACCCCACTTAAAGAAATTTCGCCCCGAGATTTAGGGCTAGAAAGAAGGTCTAGGGTTTTGTCCTAATTTCCCCTAGTCGACGGCAAGGAGTTCCAATGCTTTTTAAAAGCAATTTCTTCTCCCTTTTAACTTTAAGAAATTCTTTCTCTTTTTAATTACTTATCTCTCATTTCCATATGTGGGAGTACGATTGTCGATGCTCACTTCCATTACTCCCGAAGGTATCCAATTTATTTCTGTCGTACTTAGGGTGACTTGATGAATTACTTTTCCTGAGTTGTTTTAATCCTCAAGTTCTTGAGGTTAAATATCTTTTTCCTTGTTTGGGTTACTACCTCACTTAAAAGGATCAACTCAGGATTTCCTTAATCTTAATCCGAGATTTTCTTTTCCAAGTAATTTTCTTAGATTCTTGTGTCTGCCTACAACTAAAATCCTCGGATTTTTGTATCTTCTCAGGGTTTTTTATCCAAACCTCTTATCCAAGTTTTCCTTTACTTGGATGCATCCATGTCGTACCTTACTATTCCTTCAAATGTTCTATTCTTGATTAAGGATCATCTCTGTCGTGGTTTCCTTCCTTTTAACTCCTGGACTTCCTCGAGAGTGTTATTTCTATATCCGAGTTTTCCTTTAATCAACTCTCGAGTCTTCCTTGTCCATGAGAGTGTTATCCAAGTGTTTCTTTTATCCAAGATTTCCACAATTATCTCAGAATTTCGTTTGTACTTGGACACATTTGAACACGCCATCTCTGCAATGCCTTATCCTTGAGTACCGGGGTCATCTTTGTTCCTAACTTCCCTCCGTGTTCTCTGCTTCGCTTGAAGTGATTGGTATTGGAAAGGGTTCCTGGTGATGGTTAGGATTACAAGACATCAGGTAATTAATCTGAAGTTACCATATGGGAATAGGGTGCCCGGAGTGGTAGGAGTGGCCACTTCTCATCATATATTTTGGTATGATGATTCTTTTGGGCACCTGAGGAGGGTTTCTTTTTGGTGTGGATAAAAGGTTTAGGATTCTTCGGTTAGTAGGTTTACTAACTATGGAATTTGGGTGACTATATGGCGGTTGATCCTGATCATATCCTTGGATCATGGTGGCTTATCCGGGGTTGCTGGTGACTTCATTTTCCCAAATCTTGGTTTGGGGATTCCTTTGTCAACTCACCCGGTTTATTTTATTCCTGAATCATGATCCATTCTTGTATTATCATCATTCCTTATATCCTTTGCTTTCTTGGATCCATCACCATGGACTTCTTTGTAGGGAGGTGGAGAGAGCTGAAGGTTCCTTATAGAGTTGAAGGTGGGATGGTCGGCTTAGGGCTATGAGCTTAATTGACCATCTCTTTGTAGGACTCGGTGTATGGATGTTGCTAGGCAAAAAGGGGGGCTTCCTTTTTGGGTGTGTATAGGGTCAGGACGAGTTATGAGGATTGACTGGGAGTCTGAAGTGGTTGCTATCATCAAGGGAAATGGCGGGGGAATTTTGTTGAGACGATTGTGGGTGCGGATTTGTGAGTGGTTGTAGTGGAATTGAGGAGCATCTTCTTACGGAAGTTGCATGCCTCAATGATCTGTGAAACCTGGTGGTTTATACCTAATGGCGGAGAATAGACGAATGAATGGATATGATTATCAAGTTAGGGACGGGGTGATATTTCTAGGATAGTCATGAGCTTCTCATGGATGGATGAGGATTGAGAGGCAGGCTTAGAGAAGCTTGCATGTCTCAATGATTTGTGAAGAAACAGGATGATTTCTTGCTAAGGAATGGCTTCGTATTCGTGTGGTGGCCAGTGGTCAGGGTGCTTTGATGGAGTGCTGGTTTGGTTGGGAATGAGGGAAGGCAGGTTTTCCTTGGAATGCCTTGGGGTGGAATATGCGGCGAAAGGTGATATTGAGGTGGTGAGTATATATATGGTCTCCTTAGGATTTCGAAGGTTATGGAAGATCAGGGATCCAGGTGGATTTATCCGGATAAATGGTGGGTTTAGTTAGGAAAGGTGTACGGGATTATTTCGAGGGTTGTGGATGACGAAGTCTTGTTGGCCAGTGTATCGACTTGTTTGCGAGCTAGCATGCTTTGCGGATTGGGGTTTGGTTACCGAGGCGGATTTTCAAGGAGATTGATGACGGTTTTGCTCAGGAATGGTGATGATGAGGAGAAGCTAATTCCACGAAGAAACTTGTATGTTTCTAGATGCAGAACTTTGGCTTTCTTTGAAATTGATGTTTAGGGATAGGATTTTTGGTAGACTGTGGGTGAGGGTGGTTACAGGAACTGATAGGGGGATCTCAGAGGTTTATGGATATAGCCAGTCCTAATTCAAAGAGATTGTTGGCTAATCCGGAACATATTCATTGTAGATGGAATTGATCTGAGTAGGGAAAAGAGTGGGCTTTCTCAGCTAATGGTTTATGGGATAGGGTTTCTAAGGAAAATCCTTATATCTTCCTTATCGGTTTCTTCAACTTTTACAGGTTTCAGTTCCAAGATTTACTCAGGGCTTTAAACTTGGTCACATTCATAGTATAAACTTGTCTTATACTATTTTCGTGACTATTCCGTATTTCCCTGGAGTTTGTATATTGTGACTCACATTAACCGATCCTTTGTGATTCTCCGAGTACGATGTCTTGGCGACTTCGGAACCTACCCCACTTAAGAGGATTAGATCCCGTATTCCATATTCGACATGTGGAGCTATTTCTCCAAAAATTTTCTTATTTCTGAGCTTCTGCTTGCACTGATGACGTTAGAGGGACAAAAGCTATAGATAATCCTTAGATTTAAAGGAAAGAGTGGATCTATCCACGCATTTCTACAACCAACTACCAATCAAATCCATATCTATTATATGGAAAGGGGAAAACTATTATCCGGGGCTTAATCAAACATTATACAATCAAAAATACGTTACTATGAAGTCATAGGCTTATTTTCCAATAGAACATTCTACAACTAGATCTCTAGTTACTCCGGCAGCATTTGCTTTTCGGCAAATCTTCATCTCATAATCTCCGTATTGCAAGAAATAAAGGGAGTTCAGGGGCATGGAAGAAGGATTTTTCGGGAAATTTCGAAAAATAGGAGCAGAATAGAGGGTTTATGGCTTCCTAATGCCTATGGGCTGCCTTATATGGTGTTATGAATTTATTTACGGCTCTGATACCACCCTGTGGGGACCCCTTACCGGGACGTCCCTCGATTACCTGTATCAGGTCCTGGATAGGCCGCTGATACAGATCTTATCACAGATTAGTATCAGGAGCAGTAAATAAGGTATAAATCAAATATTTTTCACCGTTGTAAGCTAGCGGAGAGCGGCGGGCACTCGTTTCTCCAGTGGAGTGAGTTGCAGCACCTCATCGCCCTAGAGATCTAAACCTTTGTGACAATGAAAGCAAGAGTGAGTATTCAAAGTTGAATACCCAGCAAATCTCACAAATTCAATAATATAATGTAAATTAAATAAATGTAAAGGTTGGGCCTGGAGGGGCATTTCCTCCCTGCCAGTCCCGGTATCAAGCCCAGAACCCAGTCATCGGCGCTCCTGCCGTCCGGGTTTCCCATGCAATAAAGTAAATCTAATCAGTGGGGGCTTTGACCAAATCGGCTCTATGCCGAGAGCTGCGGCTATCCAGATAGATTTTAACTCTGCAGAGGTTGTACTTATCTACCACGCATTCGGTCTGCTCCCACCACCGTGAAAGGCGGGCGTCGACCTACGATACTCGTGTCCACTGGCATCTATCTCTAGACAGCCAATCACTAGCTCTGTCCACGGGTGCTACTGGGGCCTAAATAGGAATCGCATATCCGTCCACAAAAGGAACTTCCCGGGGAATACGTGCACCATATATATAAAGGGCATGCCTCTGCATCGCCCTTGGGCCCTACCAGCCCTGTCACATGCGACCCGTGCCGGCCAGTCCCAGCCCTCTGTCTGGGGCTGTCTCCAGCATACCCGTTGCCCACCGTGGCCCCTTGGGACAGTTTACTAGTGCTGACTAGTGGGGTGTGAGTCAAGTCCTCACATAAATAGGTATTCCCGAAGGCCATACCATTTTGGCATGCGTGGTTGTACGAGGGATTGGAAAGACTCTCCCATGAACCGGTCCTTAGCTGGGATCAGAGTTTCTCTTAGTACAGAATCCCCTCCTTGGGATCTTCCTTCCACTCCCAATCAGCATCCTATAACTACAGCGGGGCCAGGCATTCACCCACGTGATGCCTCCTCATAGCTTAAGCTGCAAGAACGGTAAACTTTAGTGATTAAAGTGATATTATTGGTGAGACTTGCCTTCATTGTCGATCCTTAGTCGTTCCTTACGCAGGCGTGTATCATATGTTGACCGGGCTGGGCTTCGGGCCTTCTGGAGCCTTGGCGTCTCGTCGGAGCCCGGTCATGCTATCGATAAGAACACATAAAATAACAATCAGGATAACAATACATCAATCAAATCGTAAAAGGAAAAAGGAATAGAAATAAGGCAGGGATTCAAAGGATTTTCTAATGGCTGGGGTTGGATTAATAATCCATTAATTATATAGAATAACCAATGGATTAAAGGATGGGAATTTGGAAGAGAATTATTAAATAATCCCCTGGAAGATGGCTGGAATGATGATTATCGGTATCTTGGAATTTACATGGATTTCTAAGGAATAAACCCCGAATAGCCGATATAGATTTCTAGAGAATCCTTATCCGTCTTTGGCCAGCATGATGGCTCGGCTCGGCTCGGCATGGCGGGGTAACAGCGGGGTTTCGGGTGGTTTAGTGGCTAGGCTAGTCTTAGGTTATAAATATTAGGGAACTAAGCATATGAAAATGCTTAGAATAATCCCTAATATTTATGGGAATTAATTGGGGATTTATGGGGCTAAGACAAAGAAAGGGAGATTTTCCGGGTACACCGAGGGAGGCTTCCTATTGACTAGAAACTACCTTAATTGGATTTGGGCTCTAATGACAGGCTAAAAGGGATTGGGTGGCACTAATAGGCTTAGGAATATTCCTAGGATTTTTGGGTATTTTTGGGGAATTTTTGGGATAAAGGAAGGGCTCTAAATAAACTTGTGTGTACACTTACCGGGTGTACCTAGCAGTTTCGTGGGCGCTGACGTAGGGGGTGGGACGGCTGGCGTCGGCTGGTGGGGCCCGCCATGCGCACTGTTCGGTGGGCCGAGCGCGTGGGCGCGGTGGACCGCGTCCGCTGGGCCAACGGTCTAGTGGGCCGCGTCCACCCAGGGTCCGGTGGCGGGAGGCCGTGCGCCGGCCATGGGCTGGGGCGCTCGCAGAGCCTCCGGTCCACATGGACCGCGTGCACCGGGCGCGAGGCGGAGGGAGCGGACGGTGGGGGTGACGCCGTCATGGCCCGGGCCCGCCCGTCAGATTATGAACAGAGAGAGGATGACGGCGGGGCGGACAGTGGCTGACGGCGGCGCATGGTTTCGCCGGGGCTGGGCGGCGCCGCCGAGCGTGCCTTGTGCGCCGCCGCAGTGCTTGCCGGAAAAAAGCTGGGACGGTGCTACGGCTCGCCGCCGGCCGTGCGGTTTGGCCCGAGCGGACGAGGGAAGCACGACGACCATGTTGGCGGCTTGTGGGAGGGGCGGAGGAGGAGCGGAGCGGCGTGGTTGTGGTAGGGGCAGAAAGGAGCTCGGTTTGAGCTTGATGGTGCCCAAACGGGGGCTGGGGTGCCTTTTATAGGCCGAGCGAGTGCGTGGAGTGCCGCCACGTCGCTTGGAGGGAAGGAGGGTGGCCGGCGAGGCGGAGACGCGTGGCGCCGGTGATGTCGTCACCGCGGCGGCGGCGGCCTCGACTTCGGGCGCCCGAAGAGTGGTCGGCGCCGTTGGTTGGGTGCGGTGGAGGCTGGCAATGGCGCCACGCGGCACAAGCGCTCCCTGGCGCGGCATCGCAGCCGTGGGCTGCAGGTCGAGCGGCGGTGACAGATTACGGCGGGGGTAAGGGGAGGTGAATCTAGGGGAGCAAAACGGGGTGAGTGAGGTCATGTGGGGCCGGGGTACTTTAACTGCGGCGTGATGTCCATCCCGCGGTGAAAGAGCCCACGTGGTGGCATTGAATGACAGTGACTGGCGCCGCCGGGTGAACCAGAGGAGGGGAGGAGAAGCCGGAGGAGGAAGAAGGGGTTGACGGGGCGCGTGGGCCGAGCGGAGCGGCTGGGCCGGGAGTGCGCGCTGGGCCGGCGGAGGCTGGTTGGGCCGGACCGCGGGTAGGGGAGGAGGCGATTGGAGAGGGGAGGGAGTGGCCGTAAGGAGAACCTTAGGGAGCAAGAATGGACTTCGCGGTTGGGTTGGAAAAAGGAGAGTTGGGCCGAAATTGTGTGGCCGGCCCGTTTATCCTTTAAACCATTTCCTATTTATTTGAAAGGGGTATTGAGGGAATTTGAATTCGAATTTGAACCTTATATTTTCGATATTTATTCCAGAGTTTTAGGGACTTATTTTTGTACTCAAGTTGTGAAACATCCCTTTTATTTTCCCATAGTTATTTATAGTTTACTATTCATATTTATTCCTTTAACTTGATAATTATTCTAATAATTCTAGTGATTAACCCTAGATTAATTCTATTTAATTTGAGGGTGCTACAGATCTACCCCACTTAAAGAAATTTCGCCCCGAGATTTAGGGCTAGAAAGACGGTCTAGGGTTTTGTCCTAATTTCCCCTAGTCGACGGCAAGGAGTTCCAATGCTTTTTAAAAGGAATTTCTTCTCCCTTTTAACTTTAAGAAATTCTTTCTCTTTTTAATTACTTATCTCTCATTTCCATATGTGGGAGTACGATTGTCGCTGCTCACTTCCATTACTCCCGAAGGTATCCAATTTATTTCTGTCGTACTTAGGGTGACTTGATGAATTACTTTTCCTTAGTTGTTTTAATCCTCAAGTTCTTGAGGTTAAATATCTTTTTCCTTGTTTGGGTTACTACCTCACTTAAAAGGATCAACTCAGGATTTCCTTAATCTTAATCCGAGATTTTCTTTTCCAAGTAATTTTCTTAGATTCTTGTGTCTGCCTTCAACTAAAATCCTCGGATTTTTGTATCTTCTCAGGGTTTTTTATCCAAACCTCTTATCCAAGTTTTCCTTTACTTGGATGCATCCATGTCGTACCTTACTATTCCTTCAAATGTTCTATTCTTGATTAAGGATCATCTCTGTCGTGGTTTCCTTCCTTTTAACTCCTGGACTTCCTCGAGAGTGTTATTTCTATATCCGAGTTTTCCTTTAATCAACTCTCGAGTCTTCCTTGTCCATGAGAGTGTTATCCAAGTGTTTCTTTTATCCAAGATTTCCACAATTATCTCAGAATTTCTTTTGTACTTGGACGCATTTGAACACACCATCTCTGCAATGCCTTATCCTTGAGTACCGGGGTCATCTTTGTTCCTAACTTCCCTCCGTGTTCTCTGCTTCGCTTGAAGTGATTGGGATTGGAAAGGGTTCCTGGTGGTGGTTAGGATTACAGGACATCAGGTAATTAATCTGAAGTTACCATATGGGAATAGGGTGCCCGGAGTGGTAGGAGTGGCCACTTCTCATCATATATTTGGTATGATGATTCTTTTGGGCACCTGAGGAGGGTTCTTTTTGGTGTGGATGAAAGGTTTAGGATTCTTCGGTTAGTAGGTTTACTAACTACAGAATTTGGGTGACTATATGGCGGTTGATCCTGATCATATCCTTGGATCATGGTGGCTTATCCGGGGTTGCTGGTGACTTCATTTTCCCAAATCTTGGTTTGGGGATTCCTTTGTCAACTCACCCGGTTTATTTTATTCCTGAATCATGATCCATTCTTGTATTATGATCATTCCTTATATCCTTTGCTTTCTTGGATCCATCACCATGGACTTCTTTGTAGGGAGGTGGAGAGAGCTGAAGGTTCCTTATAGAGTTGAAGGTGGGATGGTCGGCTTAGGGCTATGAGCTTAATTGACCATCTCTTTGTAGGACTCGGTGTAAGGATGTTGCTAGGAAAAAGGGGGCTTCCTTTTTGGGTGTGTATAGGGTCAGGACGAGTTATGAGGATTGACTGGGAGTCTGAAGTGGTTGCTATCATCAAGGGAAATGGCGGGGGAATTTTGTTGAGACGATTGTGGGTGCGGATTTATGAGTGGTTGTAGTGGAATTGAGGAGCATCTTCTTACAGAAGTTGCATGCCTCAATGATCTGTGAAACCTGGTGGTTTATACCTAATGGCGGAGAATAGACGAATGAATGGATACGATTATCAAGTTAGGGACGGGGTGATATTTCTAGGATAGTCATGAGCTTCTCATGGATGGATGAGGATTGAGAGGCAGGCTTAGAGAAGCTTGCATGTCTCAATGATTTGTGAAGAAACAGGATGATTTCTTGCTAAGGAATGGCTTCGTATTCGTGTGGTGGCCAGTGGTCACGGTGCTTTGATGGAGTGCTGGTTTGGTTGGGAATGAGGGAAGGCAGGTTTTCCTTGGAATGCCTTGGGGTGGAATATGCGGTGAAAGGTGATATTGAAGTGGTGAGTATATATATGGTCTCCTTAGGATTTCGAAGGTTTATGGAAGATCAGGGATCCAGGTGGATTTATCTGGGGAAATGGTGGGTTTAGTTAGGAAAGGTGTACGGGATTATTTCGAGGGTTGTGGATGACAAAGTCTTGTTGACCAGTGTATCGGCTTGTTTGCGAGCTAGCATGCTTTGCGGATTGGGGTTTGGTTAATGAGGCGGATTTTCAAGGAGATTGATGACGGTTTTGCTCAGGAATGGTGATGATGAGGAGAAGCTAGTTCCACGAAGAAACTTGTATGTTTCTAGATGTAGAACTTTGGCTTTCTTTGAAATTGATGTTTAGGGATAGGATTTTCGGTAGACTGTGGGTGAGGGTGGTTACAGGAACTGATAGGGGGATCTCAGAGGTTTATGGATATAGCCAGTCCTAATTCAAGAGATTGTTGGCTAATCCGGAACATATTCATGGTAGATGGAATTGATCTGAGTAGGGAAAAGAGTGGGCTTTCTCAGCTAATGGTTTATGGGATAGGGTTTCTAAGGAAAATCCTTATATCCTCCTTATCGGTTTCTTCAACTTTTACAGGTTTCAGTTCCAAGATTTACTCAGGGATTTAAACTTGGTCACATTCCTAGTATAAACTTGTCTTATACTATTTTGTGACTATTCCGTATTTCCCTGGAGTTTGTATATTGTGACTCACATTAACCGATCCTTTGTGATTCTCCGAGTACGATGTCTTGGCGACTTCGGAACCTACCCCACTTAAGAGGATAGATCCCGTATTCCATATTCGACATGTGGAGCTATTTCTCCAAAAATTTTCTTATTTCTGAGCTTCTGCTTGCACTGATGACGTTAGAGGGACAAAAGCTATAGATAATCCTTAGATTTAAAGGAAAGAGTGGATCTATCCACGCATTTTACAACCAACTACCAATCAAATCCATATCTATTATATGGAAAGGGGAAAAACTATTATCCGGGGCTTAATCAACATTATACAATCAAAAATATGTACTATGAAGTCATAGGCTTATTTTCCAATAGAACATTCTACAACTAGATCTCTAGTTACTCCGGCAGCATTTGCTTTTCGGCAAATCTCATCTCATAATCTCCGTTATTGCAGAAATAAAGGGAGTTCGGGGGCATGGAAGAAGGATTTTTTTCAGGAAATTTCGAAAATAGGAGCAGAATAGAGGGTTTATGGCTTCCTAATGCTATGGGCTGCATTATATTGTGTTATGAATTTATTTACGGCTCTGATACCACCCTGTGGGGACCCCTTACCGGACGTCCTCGATTACTGTATCAGGTCCTGGATCGGCCGCTGATACAGATCTTATCACAGATTAGTATCAGGAGCAGTAAATAAGGTATAAATCAAATATTTTTCACCGTTGTAAGCTAGCGGAGAGCGGCGGGCACTCGTTTCTCCAGTGGAGTGAGTTGCAGCACCTCATCGCCCTAGAGACTAAACCTTTGTGACAATGAAAGCAAGAGTGAGTATCAAGTTGAATACCCCAGCAAATCTCACAAATTCAATAATATAATGTAAATTAAATAATGTAAAGTTGGGCCTGGAGGGGCATTTCCTCCCTGCCCTACCCAGTAGCCC
>WEIB01000968.1:0-25012 GCA_015476505.1 Urochloa ruziziensis | reverse complement strand
CAAAGACATTTCATGTACCATGCTTAATTTGAAAAACTTGAAAAATGAGATGTCTATGCTTGAAAGAAGAAAGTTGAAAAAAAAAGAAATATTTGCTGAATTTATGCTCATGTCTCTATGCTTTCACCATTGCACACACTTGCACACATGGGTGCTAAGCGGTTGCATGCTGTTTGCCGGAGAAGTCTCCCATGAGAAGTGAACACATGGCTCCGTGCTTTGACATGACATGAGGTAGAACTTGGGCGTTTATGATGATCTTTTGTCAAGAATGCTTGTCCTTTCATGATTTTGGTGAGATGAAGTTTATTTTTGCTTAAACAATCCATGGTTAGGACTTTGCTCATGCGGTGACCTTTTTGATAAAAATCCACAATTTGCTCATGGCTTTGTCAATTGGATATATGTCTTCACCTTCTTGATGGCAATGCCCGTGTGACATGATGAACTAGCTTGTATGCCTCTTCTCTAACTTGTAGCATTTTGTATTGCTCATTGTATATTTGAGAAGCTTGTAGTTGCATTTTGTACATTTTGCCTTGATGTGTGCATTGTCAACAAGGGGGAGAATTTCTGGAGCATTTGGCAAGGGGGAGTCGCTGCTGAATTTAGAAGAAAGATTTTGCTCTAGATTTTGTCGAAATTGTGTGAGAGGTTGAAGTTTTTGCCCAAATGAGGTTTTCTGAAAATTTGCGAAGTTTCTGAGAGTTTGATCATTGGAATATCTTGCTGGGCATATTTGGAAGGTTTTCAAGTTGGAACGACATCGTTGTGAGTTGGTTTGTGCAATTTTGGGATTTTGCACTTTGGTCATCTGCCAGGGGCGGTTTAACCGCCCCCCCTGGGCGGTTTAACCGCCCCTGTGCTGAGAGCACAAGGTTTGTGATGGTTTGAGCCATTTTCGAGTGATTTTCGCACGCACAAGTTCACTTGTTCAGGGGGAGTTGCATCTTTGCAGGGGGAGTGCTTTGAGAGTCCTGAAAAGTGAGTTGGAGGATTTGAAGTTTGTGATTTGTGCTTTGTGCTTTTGCTCTTTTGCCGATGGTGTTGAGCCCTTTCGCTTCTTCTTGAAGGGTCGGCGTTTCTGGAGCTTTCTCTTGCTAAGTGACTTTTGATTTGGCTTGTTCTTGCTTTTAGTCACTTGCTTGAGTCTTGTTTTCGATTTCTTTTACATTTTCTTTATATCATTGGTTACTATGTGTGTGTTGTCAATGCACTCATCAAGGGGGAGATTGAGGACCCGGTGTGTCCGAGGACCGGTGGATGGTCGCTTCCTGGTGTGATGAGTGATTGACAACGTGGTGTGGATTGACGTTTCCCTTGGCTCAAGTATTGCAGGTGTAGAATGCGGCTTGGTTGCATTGGTGCAGGTGAAGAACAGGCGCGAAAGGTCTTAGCCATGGCGGCCTCCGAGGAGCGGAGAGACAAGTAGGCTTGGTTCGAGGGACCCGATGGCCGGTGGATCAAGTGCGGTTCACATGCTGGCAAGAACGAGCAAGGGGACGTGGTTCCGGTGCGAGGTAGCGGCTCACAACCGAAGCTCGTACGCGGACGAGAAGCCGGCGCAAGGTGGCGGCTAACAACCGAAGTTTGCGCGCGGGGTTTGGTGATTTGGCCACAAAATCATCGGTGGACGGTTTCCCTTGGTTTGGGCCTCAAAACCAAGGACCGAGGACTCGACGAGGCGGACTTGGGCAGCTGGGCCTGGTTGGGCTGTCAGGGGCGGTTTAACCGCCCCCCAGGGCCGGTTTAACCGCCCCCCCTGGGCTGGCCCAAGAACGGCGTCGAGGAGCTTCGATCCGGAGGACACGCGGCGTGACTGCAAGGCTTGCGTCGGAGGGAAGCTAGCTTGCAGTGGAAGGTGCCCGAGCCGGAAAATATCTGAAGACCAAATGTCAAATTTGCCCCTGAGGGGTATGTATCACTTAGGGGTAGTTTAGTCTTTAGGACACCACCACTTGGACTACTAATAGGCCCCTTCAGGGCTGGTGGCTGTATCTCTCTAGTTATCTCTTTAGGTTTTACTTTGAACTTGTTTTCCCTTCATCCCCTCCACCTAGAACTACTTCGAATCATTCCTAGTTTGTATAGGTGAATTCATGGTTATGTGATTGAGTTTGTGCTGCTCATCTTTGTGCCATGATTTGATTTCCCGAGCTCCCTTTCCTTTTTCTATTTTCGTGGGTATTTTCGGAGCTATTTTTGGGGGATTTTCGTTCTTCTTATTCCCGAGCGTTTTCTCTCGGATTTCTTTGGGGGATTCACGTATGAGTGCCTTGTGCCTCTTTTGCTGGTGATCCTTTGCCCCCAAACGCCGAGAATCGCTCTGGATTTGAGATTTTCGGGATGAACTCGAGGTCATGGTGTTCTTCGCGAGATCTGCGATTCCGGGAGTTGTACTGAGTTAGAGGCCGAGATCTTTTGGGAAAACACTCCACTGGAGGTCTAGATCATCTGACCAAAATCTCGCCTCAAGAGCTCAAGCGGTTTGGGAGATCCACTTTTGTTTTGACTTTTTCCCGAGGCTCCCAGGCCCGGGCGGTTTAACCGCCCCCCCTGGCCGGTTTAACCGCCCCCCCTGGGTGTGTTAGATCGAGCCGAGTTTCGGGTCGTTTTGGTGTTCGTTTCGATTGGTTCGAGTTCCGCTGCTCGTTTCTTGCTCCTAGGGTCAGTAGCTTGACAGTGGCTACGTGATCTTGGCAAGATTGCTCTCGGAGGTTTCGGAGTTGGTTTGGGAGAATAGCCGGATTGTTTGGAAAGATTTTTTATCGGCTCCCATTCACTCCCCCCCCTCTCTGGTCGCCGTTTCGGTCCTTCAACCATGGATAAAATGTATTAGTTTTGTACAAGATTCAAACCAGTTTGAAAATTATTTTGCACTTAAAAAATTTGAAATGTACTTGGCAAAGTATCTATGCTGGCAGGCAGTAATGAACCCCGCCAGCACAGATCTGTACTGGCGGGCCCTTATGCGCCCCGCCAGCATAAATCGTATCTATGCTGGCGGGCCCTTATGAGCCCCGCCAGCACAGATCTGTACTATATATGGGCACCCCCAACCCCAAAATTTTCTACGTCCTGGCACAAATTGAAATCGACGCCGTCAAGCTCCCAAAATTTCCCGCCGCCGCGCCGCTGTCGTCCTACCCACCGCTGGCCACTCCTCGGGCCCTCCGCTGCCGTATCCGAGCGCCGCCGCGGCCGCGTCCCTTCCTCTCCGCCTGCAGCACGCCCGACGCGACGCCGCGCGAGCTCTCCGCCGCCGCGCCTCTTCGTCTCCGCCGCCGGGCCCCGAGCGCCGCCGCTCCCGTCCTCCATGTCGATGACCCCGCCGACGCCAACGCCGCTCGCAACTACGGCAACGGCGGGCGCACCGCCGCCCCCTCCTCCCGCCTCGACTGGTGCAGCGCTGCCCCCTCCTCCCTCCCCAACGGGCGCACCACCGCCCCCTCCTCCCTCCCCGACGGGCGCACCGCCGCTCCCTCCTCCCTCCACGATAGCCGCACCGCCGCCCCCTCCTCCCTCCAAGACGAGCGCAGCGCTGCCCCCACCGACGGCCCCGACGAGCGTGGCGCCGCCACCACCGACGACGGTTTGTTTTTTTTCTTTTCTTCTTTTTTGAATTTCAATTTTTTATATGCCCTGCTGGATGTAAAATTTGATGCTTAGATTGTAAAATTTGATGCTTAGAGTGTAAAATTTGATGCTAAATATATAATGTTTAGAGTGTACTAGGTAAACCAAATACAAATTGTTCACCAAATAATTGAAACCAATAATTTAGTTCACTTTTTCTTTTGACAAATAAAAATCTAGAGAATTGAGAAATACAAATCTGGAGAATTGAGAAATACAAATCTGATAGTAAAATAGTATTTATTACAAAATAATTTCAGAATGCGGAGCCTACAGATGATGGTGAATCATCATCTGAGGATGATGGATCTTTTTCTGGTGGTTTTGTTACCCCAGATGAATATCGACCAAGCCCACCGAGGAATCATCGGTGACTAGAGCAATTAGATCCTGAATATGATCCATCGGCAGAGGTACAACAAGTTTTAACATGTTAGTTACTCTTAAATGCATCATTTCATAATATGAAGATTTGAAATGCGTCTGTTACTTTGTCTATAGAACGATGACCAATCGTCAGGGCAGTCCCCACGACGTAAACGTAGATCTAATAATATTGAAGAGGAACTAACTGCCTCTGCACCACCAACTTCGGCTACTACATCCAGCAGTAAGCCAAAACGTAAACGCGGGTAGCGAAAAAAACATCAGATCTCTACAGTGTGTCTTGTAGTGGAGGAGGTTAGTAGCAAAGGCAAGCCCATATTACCAGAAGGGATCTGGGCCAGATTTCGGAACGTATGTGGAGCCATTGCCTGAGACCAACTACAGCCCTGGATCACCACAAGTAATTGGAAAAAGATACCAGATGCAGTTAAGGAATCTCTGTGGAAGGCACTTGAAGCATGCTTCACGTTCCCTAAAGGGAAACCAATAGATGATGCAAAGAAGTTTGCGATGCTCACCATGGGGACAGCTTTTAGGAACTTCTGGAGTACTCTCAATACAGAGTATGTCCAGCAAGGGTTGAGTGCTAGATCAAAATACGGAAAGATTCCTGAAAAGACGTGGGACGAATTCGTAGAACAGAAGAATTCAGAGGCGGCAAAAGTTTGAGTGCTTTGATGAAGGAGAAGTCTAAAAAGGCTGCAGAGAATCCCCACGTCTTGGGTGCGGGTGGCTACGATGGCGCGATCCCTCACTGGAGGAGAGAGGAAGAAGAAAGGGCCAAAGCGGGATTGCCACCACTTTTTGAACGCGTTGAAGAGCGCACTAAGCATTGGTGCCTAGCTTGACGAAAGAAAGTGCTAGATGGCAAGATTGTGTTCGTGGCCCCGACAACTGAACAAATTTATGAAAGGTTAGCAAAGGTCGTTAACGACCAAAGACAAGGTCTTTTCCAGTCTGACAGGGAGAAAGATCAACTAACCGCCGCAATTGGCACCGCGGAGCACTCTGGTCTTGTTCGAGGGGTTTCATCAACATTGCCCTGGAAGGATGCATACCCCAACGACGCGGGATATAAGAAACGTGACCGCTACAAGTGAAATCTTGAAGAAAAGATGAGAGAAATTGCAAAGGAGGAAATCTCTCAATTGCTGGCCAGCCAGCAGAGATCCTTGGTACCTGACGAGGCTCAACCTAACCAAGACCTGATAGTTGTCCAATCTGGAGTAGTGGCTCCGAGCAGTGTCGCGTCCACACCAGAGCATAGGTTTCCCGTTGATGACATACTAGTGGATACACCTTGCACGCTGGTTGTGTCATATGGAAGGAAACAAAATAAATTTCGAGAAGTTGCAACTGTCATGGCGGTAACGGGACATGTTTTTCCAAGGTCACCTGCTCCAGAATATGCCTGGGTACAAGTCGTTAAGGTGATGGATGCTACCATCGAGTTGGACATCCCTACTGATGACGCGATTGAGGTTCTTGGAGACGCTACCAATCAATACATCATGTGGCATCGACGAGATATCATTTTGCAAAATTCAAGCCAAGAACTGCAATCCCGATCAGCGGCAAACACAGAGCAGGTAGTGTTATCACCCGTGCTAGAGCAACCAGAGATATCACCCGAGGCAGAAAAGGAGTTAACACCTGCACACAACGATCCGACACCGCCTTCGCCACCAAGTACACTGGAAGCTAACATTGTGTCCGATCGACATGTCTCGCCAGCACCTGCTAACATTGAGTCCGATCGACATGTCCTGCCAGCACCCAAGAGGCCGATAATACCTCGTACAATCACCACATTTGAGCAGACTATGTCGACTCCAACTGTTGACAAGTTTCTAGGGGCACTGAAAGCTCCTCCGTCTGCCAAAGATAAGGGAAAGTTTGCTCCTAGTGGCACTCATGAGGACGCTCTACAAAAGGAATATGATTTGAGTGATTTGTTCACAATGGTAGAGGATGTCCCGGATAGATATGAGCATGGGAAGCCATTCACGTCTCAAGTGGAGTTAATGGCAGGCCTATGGGAACTAAGAAAGTTTCACAGCTGGATTATGAAGGCGATGAAGCAAGGGATCAAGGGAATCACCGCGATTGTCCCACCTGATTATTATCTTAATCCAATTCCATATCTACTAGAAATTAATTTTGAAGATTTACATAGACTTTATCGTCGACAACATCTGGACGTCAATCTCATTTCTGTGTGGTGCTTGTAAGTCCAAACCATATTTGGTATATATCTTTTGGCTCCGGCATGAATGTCCATGGAGACTGACGTTTATTTTGTAGGATGCAATGGGAGGAGGAAGTGAAGACAGGTGGTAGGTACAAGGTCGCGTACCTTGACCCGGCACGAATTTATCAGACTGCGCATAGCTTTTTAATGACTGGCGAGTTGAAAGCAAAGATAGATGCTGCAAAAAGCAAAAGTAAAAAAAATTCGATCAGAGAAGCGGAACATAAAAAGGCTAGGCACGCGGTGGCTGCATACATTTCACAATTCATCCGGTCGAGGCATGATAAGGATTATTTCTATGCTCCATACGGATTTGAGTAATTTTGATATGTATTGCAAAATACTATGCTAGTTAATAACGTTTATTTTGCTATAAAATATGTTGTTATTATGCAGCAACCATTGGATATGCATAATAATTATGCCCAAGATTGGAGAAGCAGTGGTCCTGGACTCAGCCGACTTTGACAAAAAAAGATACAAGGAGTTTATAGGAATTTTACAAAAGTAAGATATTAATTAACAATAAATTCTATGCATAATTATGTTGTTAGTAATTAATATAATTAATATATAGTCTCGTTACATTACTTACTTTATACTTACTTTATGTCATTCTAATCTTAAAGCGCGTACAAGCTCACCGTCATGAAAGGCGGCCCGCACGATCCGAACAGGACAGAACTTATAAAAATAAGATATCATTTTCCTGTAAGAACACAACATCTTAATTGGTTATATATATAACATCTAATATATTACACTTTTCATATATATCATCTAATATATTATTTTTTTATAAAGTGACACAAGCAACCTCCAGGCTCCGTGCTACGTGGATACTACGTGTGCGAGTTTATTAGAAACAGCGGGAGGTACCGGACGAACCCTGAAGACGTAAGTGTGTGTGTGTGTGTGTGTGTATATATATATATATATATATATATATATATATATATATATATCCTACTATACACTTATCCTGACTAATCGATGACATGAAACTAATATATCGTACTATAATTTTTTGCAGATGCCTAGCATCCCTACCAGCAGCAATCGTATGACCGACCGTGACATCGACAACATTTGCGCTGACATGGCAAGGTTCATCCAACGCGAGATTATCCATTGCAAAGGCTCATTATTTGACCATAATGGGTTGTTTGCTGCCGACGAGCACAAGTCTCTTAGCAATTGGACGCAATCAAATTAGTGTATCAAAGAACAAATGATGTAAAATATTTTGTGTAAATATTCTTATCGAGTACATTGTGACACTCAATGTTTTTATTTATGCCTTGAATAGTAGTCATGTTAATTGATGTGTCAAATTATAAATTTCTGGCGACAAAGAAGAGTAGTCAAATACTAATTAGCCGCTTAATTGGGCAGAAATAAATTTATATTGTATAAAAAATAAAAAAACTGTGCTGGCGGTCCATTTGATTACCCGCCAGCACAGTTACCCATTTGTGCTGGCACAAGACTGCTGGCGGGCGCCATACCCGCCAGCACAGATGGCATCTGGCCGCCAGCACAGATCGTTACTGGCCTAGTGCACCAGTCTGACCTCTCGCAGGCTGTCTCGCAGTCGCCACCACGAAACACAACGCGCGGGGGCCTTATTGTTCGTGCACTGGCCATGTTCGAAGCCTTATTGTTCGATTGAATCCCAAACAATTGTCTAGCTACTCTCAAGTAATCTAAAATGGTTAGGAGCCGAATTTTTTGGCAATTTGGTTTAGTTAGTCGTTTTACGCATCAGCCATGACTTGACCCTGACCGTCAGTCTGTAACTTTTAATCTTGGGTTGTCTTACCTTGTGTGAATTGTGAAATTATGTATACGATGCTGCTACCTGAGACCCACTGAACTGTGGACTAATATCCTGTTCTCTCTTTGTCAATAACAATTGTGCAGTTCTAAAGGGGTAAAGAAAAAAAAAACTTCTAAGACCAATAGGCACCAGCGGCATTGGGAAAACACTGAAACGAATCTGGTGGCTAATTGTGTAGAAAAATAGTGTGGTCACAGGCTTTCCACCATGTTCCCGTGCCAATTTGCCGAATGCTCCTAAGTTCTCCATTTCTTGCTTTTCTGGACTTGTGTTCATGTATGCATATGTTTTGATTTTTCCCTACTGAAACAGTCATTATGTAAGCCAAAAGGAAGGGGAAGGAGCAACTAAGAACAATAGGCATGGGAGGCATCAGGAAAACACCAGACGAATGTTTTCCTCCATGTTCTCATGCCCACTGCTCTTAGACACTCAATTCTTCCTCTTCCTTACTCTCAACTCTCAAGACCCTATCTATCACCTAAGGCTACACATGAGTGTATTTTGTTTTCTTCGCTAGAACAAAATTACAAGCCAAAGGAAGAGAAAGGAGCACCTAAGAACGATAGGAATGGGAGGCACCAGGAAAACTTGAAGCACAGTCATGCTTTCCTCCATGTTCCCATTCCCACTGCTCTTAGACAGTCTCTTTCTTCCTCTTCCCGGCTTGCAAGCCTGAGACAACTTGGTAGAACTACTGAACAATGCTTACAACTTTAATTTCTGTGGTATATATAGGCATGCGGTGCAGTACTTTAGAATGTATAAAATCCTTGTGAGTGAAAGCAGTGGATACACCTACTGCATGGCACACATTATTATGCTCACCATTGAACGGAAGTGGTCCAAAAACAAAGCTGTCGGTAATGTAGCACATTTGCAAAAAGAGGAATATGATTTCTTTTTTGTATAATATCTAATAGGTCAGCAGGAAAGTCCTGGGTTTTCAGAAATGCATTTACAGCAAGGGAAATAAAAAAGAAGCAACACGTTGATTGATTTTTTTAATGAAATAGAAGGTCAGTGCACCTGTGCATGTGATGGAAAATCAGTATAACCTAGAAAAATAGTTTAGAATTAATGGTTCTACACTAAGTAATGCGCCAATGCAACATTTGCTACAGGGAGATCTTGGGCATAGTATTGGAAGTACGTCCAACTTATGTTGAAGAGCCTGAGTTTATGCACTTGTTGTAGAAAGCCAGCAGAGCTGAAGACTGCCGGTGTCAACAGTAATCCTGATTTTTACTTGTATGTGTCTTCCATATTGAGTTTACCACTTTACTCTTGATATTACATTGATTTTGGTTTTGGTTCATTTGGTTTCACGTGCTTGTTCGATGAACTATACTATGGCTCTACATAGTCGATCTCCCCGCTTATTTTAGACATCATGCTGATTTTGGTTCATGCCGTTTCAGTTGCTTGTTCGATGAGATATTAAATTGATTTTGTTCATGTGGATTCATTTGCTTTTTTGATAAATAGTTTAGCTTATTATGATATTGGCACTTGATTTGATTAGGACACATAAAAGAACCTGTTATAGCTGTTGATGTTGAGTGTATATAACATTTCGCTTCTCTATCCATTCCTGTGAACATCTATCTGCTGGCATTTCTGTTCACTCCAGCCTGTTATCCAGAAAGACAAAAACCTACTTTTGTCTAATCCACTTCAAGTCTGACAACATGTGCATCTGATCCGTGACTTGTGGTTTATGTTCCATTCTGTAATAATAGTAGTTGGTAAGGATGAAAGTAGGAACGGGAAAATTCAAAATCAGGAATAAAAACAGGGAAAATTGGCGAAATCAGGAACGGTATCGGTTGGGAGGTTTTCCCGACCGAATCCACGGTTCCTGCTTTTACCCGGAAATTTCCCGTTTTTTTATTCTCGGGAATTCCCGTTTTTAGCCGCGCGTTAAGGCGTACAGACTACAGCCTGCAGCAGTACGTGTGGGATATCCAGCAACAAGAAGCGCGGAGCTGTAGCCTGTATTATATGGAGCACAGTGCCTCGCTGCTGGCTGCCGTGCCGATATGGGACTAAAGAGGCACTACGCAGGCTGAGCAGTCGAGCAGGCAGACGTCGTGCATGCAGTGTTCTGCATGCATTCGGAAGACCTGACGTCGCTGCTCGTTCTCTGCTTGCATGTTCCAGCGATGGTTCCCTTTTCTTTTGTTTCTCGTTATTTTCTTTCCAAAATCATTTCTCTAATTTCCAAAGTACAAATATTTTATATGATTTAATAAAATAAAGTATTAACCAAATAACTTGTTGAAAATATACACATTTTTCTAGGTGGCACTATAGTATTGCCAATGCGCTTGATAGTTGGTAATATCTTAATTAGTTGTATCATTTATGTTGTGTCAAACGTATGAAGTGGTTATATGATTGTTGTTCCCGCTTTTAATTATCGGTTTCCGACCGTTATCGACATGTTTCCGATCGAATTATTTTGTTCCCGAGATCCCGTATATCCAATTTCGTATTCCCGACCGAGCTTTCCCGATTTCGTTCCCATTCCCACATAAAAATATGAAAACGAAAATGGTTGAGCCCTTTGCCGTGGTAAACGAAAGAAGTTTCTTATGATGGTGAAGAAAGAAATGAACAGAGAAAAGGACAGTAAAACATGGAGAAATAACCAATGCACATACCAAACCGGGGTACACAACTATCTAATACACATACACCAATAGATTCAAAATTAAGCACATAGTCACTGTTTACAACAAAATAGCTTCAGCATTCTAAACCTATATATTTCAACAGATGCATTGTTTTATTATGAATTTTATTTTGTACATTTATTTGTATACTAGTAAACATGCCCGTGCGTGGCTACGGGCGATATCCGTGTAGATAATGTAATAGTTATAAAAAAATATTAAATGGTGTAGATTTCAAGACAACATTACCTTAGCTAATAGTTTAAAATTGATCCACTAAAATATCACCGGACCCATTTGAGCCATGCCACCTCAAAACATACGACCAAATTTGTCAACAATTGAGATCCGAGCAAAATAGCTAGGCATTAGGAACCACCGTCACATATGCACGTGCAAGCCATTGCACCAGTCCAATTGCCCAAGACTTTATCCAATACGCCTCGGGCTGCAGTGTCCTCCTCCATCGTGTCACGATTGCATTACGATGTTGCCCCCACTTCTCTTTTACGACAACTGATGTCGAGGAGTCTTAGCAAAATAACATGTCATGGCTGGAATATGGATGTTGTTTATTAACTTGGTTATTCAAAGGATTGTTTATTAACTTGGTTATTCAAAGGATAACTACAATAAATTACAACTTACACCTATACGTATGTGAATTGTAGTCTGACTGCTGGTCGGAACCCCCACCTGTTTAGCCTGATGGCCGCGGTTCGGTTCGAATCCATTGAGGCTTAATTTTTTGCCCAAAAATTAGGCAGAGACACTCCTTGCTTTGTTATTATTAGTTAAAGATATAAGATCAGAATAAGTTTCTACGGCACCTAGACTCCGCACCTGTAATTCCGGCACCTAGACTCCCACAGGTGGGGCAAACGGCAAGCCATGTGATTTGTTTGCATGTTTTCTACGGCGTTGGAAAAAGAAAGCAAATCACCTGTAGAACACCTTGTGTGTGTTTTGTTAGCCGTCCGCACCTGGATCAAAAGAAACCATAGCCCTTGTTTAGTTTCAAAACGAAATCTTTTCACCCATCATATCAAAGGAGAATCTTAGATGCATGGAGTATTAAATGTAGGCGAAAAAGGTGAAAAGTTATATAGATAGGCTGGAAATCGCGAGACGAATCTAATGAGCATACTTAATCCATGATTTGCAACAGTAATGCTACAGTAAACACCTGCTAATTATGAATTAATTACCCTCTAATTACCGTCGTTAGATTCGTCTCGAGATTTCCAACCTATCCATATAACTTTCCACCTTTTTTGTCTACATTTACTACTCTTAAATCGGTAAAATCAAAACCCGAAATCTTTTCACCGAAATCTTTTCGGGAACTAAACACGGCCATAGTATCGCTCATAGCGGTGAGGGGGGAAGTCAACAACGTCAATAAGGCATCAAGGCCCACAGGCAGCAGCGATTCAATGAGGGTCAATATGGAGATGTACTACTGTACCAGTTCAGTTCAAGGGAGCGTCACATGATGAGGATTGAGGATGAGGAAAGATACACTGAAGAAGATGATATAAGCGGCAGAGGATGCAGGGCCGCAAATGGAAAATTAGGTGCACTACACCACAATCGATTTGTGCTGGCAGCGTAAATTTTGGACGCTGGCGGGCAAAGTTGCGGCCCGCCAGCACAAAGTCAGCAGGGCCCTTCCACGGCTGGAAAAACCCACATTAGTGCCGGTCGTACAGGCACTTAGTGTCGGTCAGCCTGACCGGTACTAATTTGCCGGCACTAACATGCACCATTTAGTGGCGGCTGATAACCCCAGCCAGCACTAAACTGCACCACCCTACCCACACCACCCTTCTTTTTTTCTGTTTCCTTTTTTCTTTTTTTATACGTATTCGTATTTGTACCAACTGCGTCTATGTAGTGACACTATTTGCGTTCATACTACGTTACGACGATATATATCACACTATTAATATTATATATATATCTATATACATAAATAGATAGAATTTATACTACACAACATTTGAAAGATCCAACAAAGTACTTGTAGTACTTGAAATATTACAAGTACAAAATTACAAGTACTTCATGCACGAGACATATCAACTATCGTGAATACCCTTCTCAATTGCCATGACGCTTGAGTAGGGATCAGCATAGAATTCTCCGTTCTTATTTATGATTTCATCGAGCACGAATCCGCAGATAGATTCTTGAATTGCCCTGACCCGAGCTTCTTTGAGCAGATCTTCTTTCATGGACCAACGCTGTAACATTTCCAGATGAAAACATGAGAACGAAAAATAATGAATTAAAATTAATTACTAGAATTGATTGTTCTCACGTACCATGAATCTTTCCGGCGTCATTTGCCCCCTTTCACTTACAAAGGTGTCGATCCATTCGCATACGTAGTATCCACACAAGTTGTTCCCTTGCCCCTGTCTCATGCACTGTAGGAAAATGGGTTATGGCATAGAATAATAAAATTTTTATTACGAATGACACAAGATAAGGGAGTCTCGTCATACCGTTTGGTCACTCCTAAAATTTAGAGGATCGAGTTGGTCTTTTATTTTTAAGTGTTTGCTGAGGAAGCGATCCCATGCCTTGTATATCAGGTTGATGAGGTTTTGGTACAGTGATCTATCCTCCCTCAATGAATCGTAGATCCAGATCGTTTGGGCGTCAATCTGAATAGCAAACAGTATCCAGTGGAAAGTGCTCATATACATACGCAAAAACAACCAATTAATGTTGATTATAATAGTTATTAATTATTATTATTTTGAATTTATTGAAAAAGTGGCAAAGGACTCACTGATGATTGTATGGCAAGAGAATGAATGGACACATGCATTGCTTATACATGCCTCTGTATATAGTGTTGACCACGTCACAAGATTTGCGTATGGCGGTTTCCTCGTGTATAACATCGGGGTCCAGGAAGCCGATGTATAACAAGATTTGCGTATGACAGGCCATTTTAATTTTTTGCCTACGGAAAAATAAAACCACAAAAGCAGGGATTAGTCAACAAACACGCGCCGAGTATAATAAAATAATAAAACGAGCAGAAACACTTACATGCACCATACACTCATGAGGCACTTGTGAAGGGCATCTTGATGGAACAAATCATAAAATGCATCAAAGTCGATCCATACATCCGCTGGGCCCCACAAAAAATGGTCGTCTTTGATCCGAGCCAAGAGCATGTCAATTCCATTTCGAGATTGCACTGCTTACTATTTGTGCAACTGCGCCATTCTCGTTGATAGATACGGTAATAACTCTGGCCATATAAGAGGCTCGCCAAGTACAAACTTTTTCTTGCCTCGGGAATTCTGTAGATCTTGCCCTATCAATTGAGCCTTGGTAAGATCCGTTTGCATTATCATCCCGGCAAAGGTCCTCGGATATATTGATTCACTGACAGGGGCTTCAGGATGCACTATCAGTGGAGGGATCGACTATTTGGCCTGTTCTCCGAGCTGGGAAATGGGTTTTGCATTTCTTTTCAAGTTCTTGGGGTTGGCGTGGCACTTTCAGATCTGCCGATCATAATCTGATTCTCTTTTTTCTCCACTAGTAGGGTCTCTTTGATGAAGTGTGCTTTCCCAACTGGATCTATTTCTAGCTTCTTGTTCGCAGCCGCTCTCTTGGCCTTCACATTTTCGAAAAAAGCTTTAACTAGATCTTCTGGCTCTACCTCAACTGGAGCCTTTTCTTTCTTTTTTCTCTTCTGTTTGGTAGTTGGGTTGACCGAAGGTACCGTGTTTGCCTTTCGTTGCTTCCTCTGAGGCGACAATGCGGCTTGTGATGGTCGGTTGGGGTTGCTTTGACCTGCCGGTGGGGATGGCAGATCCGGACTAGAGTCCCGTGCTGCCGGTGGCGATGGCGGATCAGGGCTAGCATCCCGTGCTGCCGGTGGTGATGGCGGATCAGGGCTGGGATCCCGTGCTACCGGTGGCGATGGCGGATCAGGGCTAGGATCTCGTGCTGCCGGTGGTGATGGCGGATTCGGGCTGGGATCCCATGCTGGTGGTTCAACACTCGGATCCTTGTCTACTAGCGTTGATGCCCTCTGTCTTGAACACTGAGCGGAATCGGTGGCTGCTTCCACCAATCTTATATCGCATTTTGGCCAAGCAATCCAAGTGTGTATGACATGTTGTAGGTCCGCTTCTTTTTCACTTAATGGGATCGGGAGGTCCAGGTCTTCCCAGCCATCTTCGACGCGGTCAACATGTACTTTAGCGTATCCTTCAGGAATCGGCCGACAATGTAACATACCGCCTTCTTCCTGTGGTGCCGCAAAACCATGAGTGCAAACTTTGAGCTTTTTCCCGTGAAGATATAGTAGCTGACACATGGCCCTAACAGTGATGTTGTCAACGGGGAGTCCCTGGTTATCCGCAACTAACTCATTTCCATCACCGAAAGGGAGCTCCGTCGAAGCGACACTGCTAGGGCGACACTGCGACGTCAGACTGTTCTCCAAATTAGGAGCTGCTTGTGGCTGGCGTTGGCTAACTGTTGCCTCAAGTTCCGCTACCCGACCTTCTAGTGTACGGATCTGCTCTGTCACAACTGCCTTACTTCTGCATCGGCTTCTGTATGTTTGTGCTGACGTCAGCATAAAATGTGCTGATGCCAGCGCGAAAATGTGCTGACGCCAGCGCAAGCTGGAGAAGTAAAATACTTTCATACAATTTTCAAGCATTTACTGGTAATTACGAGCAAAATAAAATTGTTCAACAAAAAAAGTATAAGTAATTTTCTAGTGTACATATGACATGTTCAAACATTTTCTGGAATCCTAACGTGCATCTCAACATTTTTCCATATTTTCTACAATTTTCTAACATTTTTCAATAAATTTACAAATAAATTACTATATTAAAAGGAGGTGCTAACGTGGGCGGGGACGACGGGCGCCGGTGGGGATGGGCGTCGGCGGCGTGGGCTTGGGGCGCCAGCGGTGTGGGCTCGGGATGCCGATCGCGCGAGCTAAAAAAGTAAAAGTATAATTAATATTTTCTACATTTTTCTAACATTGTTTACATTTTTCTACCATTTGTCAACAATTTTCTAACATTTTTAGATAATTTTCTAAAAATTATAAAAATAAATATAAAAATTGTATTAAAAAGAGGCGCTGACGTCAGCACATAGAAGTGCTGACGGCAGCGCCGTGAAGTGCTGACACGCTGTTGGCACTCCTTAGCCTAACTAAAATCCGCAAGCGCACGGAGCCCGATGTAGCCTTTCACCAGGGGAGTAAGAACCTGGATATCGAATCCAAGGAACGATAGACGCGACTAGCCTAGAACTTTTCTCACCGGACCCACTAGGGAGCAAAAGGGTAAACGGGTAGAGAGCTTGACTTTAGTTAGCTACTCGTTACCCCAGACAAACTATCTATATCTAATCTGATCTGCTTCGACGGCTAGAACGGGAAGAACTCAGAACGGGATGAGAGAGGGGTTCTTCCGGGCTCAGCACTACTGTTATGAGTACACCTGAACGTGGTGGAGTACAAAGGACGGACAGGGCTGTCACCACCTGCCGCCTACCACTGCAGTTCCGTGGGGTGCAACACAACCTGAGGTGACTAGCCAGCACAGGCACCACGCCTAAGCTTTCAGTCACTGACCTCCACCCAACACGAAGGGTTATAGAGGAAACCCCAAACAAGAGTCGCTGTCACTCGCGCAGACTCAGGTACCCGCAGATCAAAATAAATAAGATAACTTGCTGAAAGTAAGTTGTAAACTAGCGAGGTACTAAAGGCAAGAGACCGAGGACTTACTGAAGATAACTCTTGAATATATTCCTCGGGGGCAGAAATGTTGAGACGAGACCGAGGAAGAAATCCCGGACTCTCTCTAGAAAGCTCGGCTGTCACCCGAGCAACTCACCCACTCTCTCCCTACTCTAACTCTAAAGATGAGACCAAAACCCACTAAGCTACTCTTCTCTCCCTTGGATGGTGTCTTCTCAAGGTGAAGGGGGGTCCCTTTTATAGTCTTCAAGGGCGGTTGGCGGCGTCAAGCTCAAGCTAAGCTCTTGCTTAACCGTCACGTGAAGGGGGACACGTGCCGGCCTCTGGGGCAGGCCGGCTGGCCTAGGCCAGGCCGATCGGCCTGGTCTGGCTGCCCCGTGGCACCGCCTTCTTCAGGGATGCTTTGGATTGATCTCTGAGGTCGGTAACAGTTCCTTCGGATCAAAGCTATCCGAGAATCCAATGTTGGTGGGCCCTTCAATCCATGCAAGTGTAGCTTAGGGCTTTCGGGTCCTTGGATCAAACCGATGTTGATCGCACGTCTCAGGATCATTTGTGTTGTGTTTGTGATCTCCTGGATCAGTGACGTGGCAAGGGGCCACAGAAGGGGGCCGGTCGGCCTAGCATAGGCCGGCCAGCCTGGCCTTGTGTCCTTTATGGCTCATCTTTTGCTTGCTTGCTCCTGCACTTACAAATTATACAAAACTTGTGGAACTCATTAGAAATAACCAATTTCACTTTGTTATGAGCAAGATGAGCCTGAAATGTGACGGAATGTTGGTGGTGAAACCGTATCGTAACGACCACCAACACGCCCCCCTACCTGAACTTTGCTAGTCCCTTAGCAAAGAATGAATTAAATCACCGGGACTTAGCAAGATCAGGGTCATGAGCTCAAGGTATACACAAGTCATATCTCTGAGTTTTCTTTCATACCTTGGATTCCGGTGGCTAACACCCTCATCTTCATCAATTGAGCCTTAGAACAACTCATTGATTGGTCGAGCACTTCTTCCTCTTGGTATTTGGAGTTTTTGATAATTTTATAAAGAAAGCGAGGCATTCCCTTGTTATTTCTCAACATCTCTCGATCGCTCATAGTGTTTGGATCCTCACCTGGGCTTAGAATCAAGCCTCTCTATGTTATAAGGTGGAGCTTTTGAGATGTTGCTCACTCTTCTTTATTTATTTTGCAAGATCGAAGAGCTTGTCTAATCATTCATACTACTCATACATCTTGGCCAAGTGCATGTGTACTTTGATGTTGAAGTCCTTGTTCAAGCATCTTTCATCTTTCCCCTTTCTCTTTCTTTTTTTTTCTTTTTTTTCTTCTGACGATAAGGAGTGTATCATTCCTTTCTTCATCATTTTTTTTTCAGGGGGATGGCCATGATGAATAAGACAGCATGAACGTGAAGGCAAGTAATTCGAGCAAGCTCAAAACTTAGAAGGTAGCTATGTGGACACTTCAACTTGAATTTGTTATATGGCTTTGGATAGGACATTTCAAGTTGATGATAACAAGGGTTGCCTTAAGTTTTATTTTCAAAAACAATCTCCAAAACCTCGAATCGGAAGGCTCAACTTCTCAAATCATTATATTATAAGAATCAATTAACGAGAATCAGGCAATCCTATTAAAAGTTCCAAGGAGATGAAATGCTTTCTCATGAAAT
Source organism: Urochloa ruziziensis (assembly GCA_015476505.1). Taxonomy (NCBI): domain Eukaryota; kingdom Viridiplantae; phylum Streptophyta; class Magnoliopsida; order Poales; family Poaceae; genus Urochloa; species Urochloa ruziziensis. The sequence goes on along the minus strand of WEIB01000968.1, from coordinate 6,777 downwards.
ATCACAAGTATATCCAAGGTGTCATGCGCAGGGGTTCACTTTCATGAATTTGATCAAGTTTTGAAATTATTTAGCCAGGTATTTTATGTGGACCAAAATCATGAAAGGATCAAATGTAGGGGTTGCAAACCGTGTCTTGGAGTCGAGCCAGCGATGTTGGCCACAGGCCCAGGCCGATCGGCCCAGTATAGGCCGGCCGGCCTGGCCTTGTCGCCAGGCGTCCCGGTTCAAGTTCCTCGTTTATGTGATTCGCGAGATTACGCAGTGGGCACGGGATCTCCTCGAGTGGCAGCAGTAGGGGGCCGGCCGGCCTGGCATTGTGCCAGGTCGTGTCCTGCCTTGGCCAGCGACCAGTAGACCTCCTGTACATCAGTGTTTCTGCGTGCTTCACTGGAATATTAGTCCGAGGGGTTGGTTGGCACACAAGTGTGCTCCAACCATTCACTTTTTTTTTATATGAGTCACTTCATTCAAATAATAAATTTATTTTATTCAATTGAAGGGAAACAATCATGGGGGTGCTGATTACAAAGGGAAATTTGAATGAAATAAATCAAAAGAAAATTTAAACTAAGCACCCAAGAAACTAAACTAATCCTAGCCTAAACTACTCCTCCTTCGGGCGGTAGAGATGCTCATTGCCAGTCGCCTTCGCGAGGCGCTTGACCTTAGAGGCCATTGCCTTGCAAAGAACCTCAATCTTATCATCGGCCTCCATCTGCCCGATCACCGTCTCCGCTACGCGCTCGTCCATGTTATTGACCTTGAGCTGCAGTGCGGCGAGCTTCCTCCTCAGCTCCTCCACGTCCTCCTCCTCCTCTTCCTCGGACCACTCCATCTGCCCAGGAGGTCCTTGGATCGGAGGGGGCATCATGAAGTGCTTCCTCCCCTCGTCGGGCTTCTTAGAGGCTAAGAAGAGCCCCTTCCCGATGCCTGGCCCTTCCCGGCGTGGAGGGCTAGGACTTCCCGGAGTGTACTGCGGTGAGTACTCCGGCGAGGTGGAGATGAACAGCGGCACGATCTCCTTCTTGGATGAAGAGGCGACGAGGCGCTTCCCGATGGCCTTCTTTGGGGACAAAAGTCCCGTAGTTGGCCTTCGGGGCGTCTTCGGCAGTGAACTCCCCTAGCCCTCCTCCTTGGGGTTCAGGAGGGAGGCTCTGCCCAAAGGCGAGCCAGAGAGGCGGCGAGGGGAGGCCGGCCGGCCTGCCATAGGCCGATCGGCCTGGGCCGCCGGGCCTCCGGCTGCGCGACGACGGCTTCGACGAACGCCGCCCTCTCGATGATCCTGACGCTGCTAGTGTTGGAGGAGCTGGGTGTCCCTTTCAAGGACTTGGATGGAGAATGGCTGCCTTGGGAGACCGAGTTGGAATCTTGGTGGCTGGATTGGGAAGCCATGGCTTGGGTTTTCAAAGGAGGGAGTGTTTCTGGAGAAGGGAGAGTTCTGAGGAAGAAGAAGAGAGGGGGCCTTTCAATTTAAAACGGTGCTCCTCTTTTCAAAATCTCACAAATTCTCGGAAAGGATGACGGGGGGACCAATTCAAACAAGGAGCATCCCAAGACGAGCCAGGGTTGGGCCGATCGGCCTGGGTAAGGCCGGCCGGCCTGGCTCTGTCTCGGGGGCCTCTGAAATTTTTCATGTATGCCCCCTTTGCTCTTCTACCAGGATTTCTTTAGCATTTGGCTAGAAAAGTTTAAGGGAAAGAAAAAATGAAATAGAAAAGGGAAATCTATCCTAGATAAGGGCCATTTTTAGGTCCCGCCCGGACCTGGACTAGGTATTTCGGTTAGCTCGTAGACGTCCTTCTCTTTGAGCTCTGGCATTTCGGATTCAAGAAATATTTTCAATCTTTGGCCATTGGCCTTGAAAGTATTTCTGTCATTATCCTGGAGGGTTATCGCGCCATGATCGGCGGCATCTAAGACCTTAAAAGGACCTTCCCACTTACTTCTAAGCTTACCATGACCAAACAAGCGAATTCGGGAGTTAAAGAGCAATACCTGATCTCCCGCTTTGAAATGCTTGATCTTGATGCGCTTGTCATGCCATCTCTTTGTTCTTTCTTTATAAAGCTTGGCGTTGTGGTAGGCCTTCTCCCTCCATTCATCCAGTTCAGCCAATTGCATTCTTCTTTTGAGTCCGGCTGTCTGGAGATCCATATTCCACCTCTTGATTGCCCAATGGGACTTGAATTCTAGCTCAACCGGTAAGTGGCATGTCTTGCCATATACCAGTTGGTAGGGAGTCATCCCTATCGGTGTCTTGAATGCTGTTCTATATGCCCATAGTGCCTCCGGTAGCTTTCGCTTCCACCCCGTTCACATTGCATTGACCGTCTTTTGCAGAATGTTCTTGATTTGCTTGTTTGATGTTTCTGCTTGCCCGTTGGTCTGGGGGTGATAAGGTGTAGCCACTCGGTGGTTCACTCCTAAGTCGCTTAGGCACTTCCGGAACGTCTTGTCGATGAAGTGTGATCCTCCATCACTGATCACGACTCGGGGTACTCCAAAACGGGGAAAGATGATCTCTTCGAACATCTTCCTTGAATTCTTCGAATCGGCTGCCGTGCACGGAAGTGCCTCCACCCATTTGGAAACATAGTCAACTGCCACCAGGATATATTCACACTGCTCGGATGCAGGGAAAGGACCCATAAAGTCTATTCCCCACACGTCGAAAATCTCCAACTGGAGGTTATTTTGCAGTGGCATAGCATCACGGGCGTTGATATTCCCGTGTTTCTGACACCTGGCACATCTCTGTACGAATTCCTTAGCGTCTCCATACATGGTCGGCTAGAAGAATCCACTCTGCCAGACCTTTGCATGGGTTTGGAAGATTCCGTAGTGTCCTCCGTACGGTGATGAATGGCAGCGATCAAGGATCTTGTGTGTTTCCTCGTGAGGGATGCATCGTCGGAGTAATCCGTCAACACAAACCTTGAACAGATAGGGGTCATCCCATAGGTGAAATCTGCTGAGGTAGATTAACTTTTTCTTGTCTTCTCCTGGAGGCACATACCCAGTCACCATGAAGTTTACCAAATTTGCGTACCATGGACTGGATGTGGTGACCTTGAGGAGAGTATCATCTCTGAGATAATCATTAATCGGAAGATCCGACCCTTGAACTTGCATCCTTGAGAGATGATCTGCCACACAATTATCTATCCCCTTCTTGTCTCGTATTTCTAAATCAAACTCTTGAAGGAGCAGAATCCAACGGATGAGTCGTGGCTTAGCATCTTTCTTGGTCAAGAGGTACTTCAGTGCAGCATGGTCTGTGTATACTATCACTTTGGCACCAACCAAGTAAGATCTGAACTTGTCCATGGCAAACACCACTGCCAGGAGTTCCTTCTCCGTTGTCGCATAGTTCAATTGAGCTCCGGTCAGTGTCTTGCTTGCATAAGATATAGCGTAATGTTGTTTATACTTGCATTGACCGAGCACTGCCCCGACTGCATAGTCGCTAGCGTCGCACATGACCTCGAATGGAAGATTCCAATCGGGCGGTTGTATGATGGGAGCTGAGATAAGTGCCTTCTTGAGGGTGTAGAAGGCGAGAAGGCAATCATCGTCGAAGTTGAAGGGTGCTTCTTTAGCCAGAAGGCTTGTAAGAGGTCTGGCTACCCGAGAGAAATCTTTGATGAATCTTCGGTAAAAGCCAGCATGGCCCAGAAAACTTCGCACACCCTTGACATTCGTCGGGGGTGGTAGTTGCTCAATAACTTCTATTTTTGCCTTATCAACTTCTGAGGACCCAGTGTGTCCGAGGACCGGTGGATGGTCGCTTCCTGGTGTGATGAGTGATTGACAACGTGGTGTGGATTGACGTTTCCCTTGGCTCAAGTATTGCAGGTGTAGAATGCGGCTTGATTGCATTGGTGCAGGTGAAGAACAGGCGCGAAAGGTCTTAGCCATGGCGGCCTCCGAGGAGCGGAGAGACAAGTAGGCTTGGTTCGAGGGACCCGATGGCCGGTGGATCAAGTGCGGTTCACATGCTGGCAAGAACGAGCAAGGGGACGTGGTTCCGGTGCGAGGTAGCGGCTCACAACCGAAGCTCGTACGCGGACGAGAAGCCGGCGCAAGGTGGCGGCTAACGACCGAAGTTTGCGCGCGGGGTTTGGTGATTTGGCCACAAAATCATCGGTGGACGGTTTCCCTTGGTTTGGGCCTCAAAACCAAGGACCGAGGACTCGACGAGGCGGACTTGGGCAGCTGGGCCTGGCTGGGCTGTCAGGGGCGGTTTAACCGCCCCCCAGGGCCGGTTTAACCGCCCCCCCCTGGGCTGGCCCAAAACCGGCGTCGAGGAGCTTCGATCCGGAGGACACGCGGCGTGACTGCAAGGCTTGCGTCGGAGGGAAGCTAGCTTGCAGTGGAAGGTGCCCGAGCCGGAAAATATCTGAAGACCAAATGTCAAATTTGCCCCTGAGGGGTATGTATCACTTAGGGGTAGTTTAGTCTTTAGGACACCACCACTTGGACTACTAATATGCCCCTTCAGGGCTGGTGGCTGTCATCTCTCTAGTTATCTCTTTAGGTTTTACTTTGAACTTGTTTTCCCCTTCATCCCCTCCACCTAGAACTACTTCGAATCATTCCTAGTTTGTATAGGTGAATTCATGGTTATGTGATTGAGTTTGTGCTGCTCATCTTTGTGCCATGATTTGATTTCCCGAGCTCCCTTTTCTTTTTCTATTTTCGTGGGTATTTTCGGAGCTATTTTTGGGGGATTTTCGTTCTTCTTGTTCCCGAGCGTTTTCTCTCGGATTTCTTTGGGGGATTCACGTATGAGTGCCTTGTGCCTCTTTTGCTGGTGATCCTTTGCCCCCAAACGCCGAGAATCGCTCAGGATTTGAGATTTTCGGGATGAACTCGAGCTCATGGTGTTCTTCGCGAGATCTGCGATTCCGGGAGTTGTACTGAGTTAGAGGCCGAGATCTTTTGGGAAAACACTCCACTGAAGGTCTAGATCATCTGACCAAAATCTCGCCTCAAGAGCTCAAGCGGTTTGGGAGATCCACTTTTGTTTTGACTTTTTCCCGAGGCTCCCAGGCCCGGGCGGTTTAACCGCCCCCCCTGGCCGGTTTAACCGCCCCCCCCTGGGTGTGTTAGATCGAGCCGAGTTTCGGGTTGTTTTGGTGTTCGATTCGATTGGTTCGAGTTCCGCTGCACGTTTCTTGTTCCTAGGGTCAGTAGCTTGACAGTGGCTACGTGATCTTGGCAAGATTGTTCTCGGAGGTTTCGGAGTTGGTTTGGGAGAATAGCCGGATTGTTTGGAAAGATTTTTTATCGGCTCCCATTCACTCCCCCCCTCTCTGGTCGCCGTTTCGGTCCTTCAATTGGTATCAGAGCCGGTTACGGGTCTTTGCGACTCTAACCAGTCTAAGATCCAAAGATGGCGTACCAAGATCGGGGTTCCGGGCCTCCGCACTTCGATGGGAAGAACTACCCGAACTGGGTTGCGCGTATGGGCGCTTTCTTGCGAGGCAAAGGAAAGTTGCTGTGGGATGTGACGAAAGATGAAAACTATGTCAATCCCACCAACTTAGATGCCCAGGATGCAAAGGAGAGATTTGAGGCGAATGCCCGTGCTGTCGACTACTTGTTCCGTTCTTTGTCTGCCGAGGAGTTCGAGCGTGTTTTGGGCGAGGACCTAGCTTGCCAGATCTGGCAGAAGCTCAAGGTAGCCCACGGTGGTGATAGCCATGTCAAGGCTAGGCTGTTCTCGATGTACAGGAGAGAGTATGAAAACTTTGCTCATTTGCCAGGAGAGTCTGTTGATGCTTTGTTTCAGCGTTTCACTTCGATTGTCAACAACATGAAAGCCAACATTACCGTGCTCCCATACTCGGATCATGACCGAGCTATCAAGCTCCTGCAAGCACTTGATAGATCCGTGTGGGGTGCCAAGGTTGAGGCGATCATGGAGTCGGCAAACTATGAGACTCTTTCTGTTGATGAGCTTTTCTCGAAGTTGAAGTCTTCTGAGGTTGACAGGCAGTTGCTTGCCAAGGCTAAGAGTCCGACTGATCCCCATAGTCTGGCTCTAGTCGGTGGCTCTGGATATGGACATGCTAACACTCCTAGACACTTTGCTTTGTCTTCTCTTGTGTCCCTTCCAGATGAGGAGTATGAGGTGCTGAGCGAGGAGGATCTCGCGTTGCTCACGAGGAGGTTCGAGAGGATGTACCAGAACCGCAAGGGTTCGAGGCGCGCCGGGAGTACGTGCTACAGATGCGGGAAGATGGGCCACTTCATCGCCGAGTGCCCCGAGGAGATCAAGAACGACTACAACCGCAAGCACCGCCCGCGAGACGACCACAAGCACCGTCCCAAGGACGAGTACCGCGCCAAGAACAAGAACAAGGAAGAGAGAAGATCCAAGAACAAGCACGGTGGACACAAGAAGAACAGATCTCGAGCGATGGTGGCTGATGCGAGCGACATCGACACAAGCTCCACCAACACCTCGTCAAGCTCAAGCAGTGAAGATGAAGACCGCGGCCGCCGCAAGGAGAAGAAGAGCTTGAACCGCAACTTCAACGGCATCTCCTTCGCCGCCGTCGACTACTGCACCATGGCGCACGACTCCGTGAAGGGCAAGGACGACTCCGACTCCGACTCCGAGGATGAGGTATTGACAGATCCCACCTCTTTGCGTCAGGAGATTGCTAGGCTAGAGCAGTTGGTCGATAACCGCGATGATGTGCTTAGGAAGACCAACAAAGAGAAGAGGGAGTTTAGGTCTTTGCTAGGAGAGTCCAAGGATAGAGT